>JASDQU010209874.1:12633-25747 GCA_032191745.1 Picea mariana
GAGGAAAGTGGGGGATGGATGACACTTGTGTGAAGGAGAATTTTTGGAAGATTTTTATTAAAACTTAAAATTTAATGAGATTAGGGAAAGAATGGAAGTTCTAAAATTCTATAAAAGAGAGAGAGGAGAATGAAGAAGGGGATTGTTTGTTAGCATAATTTTACGCTGCCGGATTAGTGACTTGACTGATTTACTTGTGAGGAGTTGGGATTTCCCAGCTTGGATAAGAGTGGTAGCTCGGCCTTGCGAAGCAAGCTGGGAGCTAGACGTATCATCTGGATAGTGTGTGGCCCCTTTGCAGCTCGGGGGGCTAAGGGGGAAGCAGATTACCCTTAGCATTGGCTGGGAGGTATCGGTGAGGTCTTGACAGTCGATGAGCGGGAGCAGCATGGAACGCACGGACGTCATTTGAGGCAGGCGATAAGGCAAAGGTACACTCATTATTTTGTGGAGTAGAATGCACTAGGAATTTATGCTTCGATCTGAATGAGGATTATAAATGAAGTCGGCATGCTTACACATAGTATTATCTCATTTTTCTTTCATGTTTATATCTCGTTGGACATTCTGCGTATTCCTTCTTGTCTGTGTTTTACTACCTTGAAATTTAATTGATGGTGAAGCTCTTATCTCTGCATTTCTTATTTTGATGATTGAACCCGCACTGTGTTGTATCACCTCACTCACAACTTAACTCGGTGATTGTTATTGATGGTCCCTCTTTTGTTTCTCTGCGAGTCTATAGCAGTACAGTAATGTTGATGATTTATTTTGGGCTTGGCCCATTCGATTGATTGCCTACCAATTTTTTGGTCTGCGTTTTTGGGTTGGAATCCCTATTTTTCTGCGTTGGAGGATTGCGGTTGAAGACCCTGTGTTGAAGGCTATGTTTTTATTATACAAGCCAGTGTTTTTTTTTTTTTTTTATTATCAGTAATATAAGATGCAAACAGGCATCAAATTTCTATCGACGTTTGTAACTGCGTGTCTGTTTTCCCCCGAAAATCTTTTCCCTTTAGTGGCCTTCCGGCTGGCTACCTCGAATTTGAAGGTAGTTGTTCTCTGCCCTGTCTACAATGGATCGCTTGGGTGTTTCGCCCTTCCTTCAGTCATCAGCTTATAAATCTTGTTCCTGCAAACCCTCTTCTTCTTATTTTTGTCGACCGCGATTATCCTTGGTTACATTGACTTTGACTGTGTTCCTGTTCATGGGTTTCGTTGATTAGCGGATTCCATCATGTGACTTATCCAAGTTGTTTCTATCCATTTGTTGTCACAGGGAATCTAACTACTCAAGGGGTGATCGTCCCAGTTGGATTACTACCTGTGCATGACTTCACACCGTCCATTTGAGCCTCCTTGGTTAGCGATTCCATGGTTCTGATGTTCTTGGGGGTGAATTGCACCTGGGCTCATTGTTGGAGCATATCCACCTCCCAAACCAGTTTTATGATAACCTTCGTCTCTGAAAACTGTGTAAAGAATCGCCTATACCCTTACCTCTGCCAAACTGGGTGTGGGTGTGTGTAACGGCCGTGTGGCCCTTCTTTGAAAGTCGTGTGATGCAGCAGCTGGGTAGTAGATTCTCTGCATAATCTTGGCGATAGTGACAACAATATATTTTATCTCTGCGGATCGTTCTCCATTGGGGTTGTGTAACATCTATTTCCTTGGACCGCATGCCCTTAACTGCAACCAAGAGGATGTAATCCCTATCAGTGAATTCTTAGGATCCCCTTTGACAGTGTGTTGGGAGGGTCATCTACCAATTAACTGCGTTGGGTCTACCTGTGACTGCAAGTCTGTGTCTGCGAGTGACCTGGATCGCACAGACCAACCCGGTGGGAATTGTTTGGTGGACAGTCACCTTCTTGACACTGAATCCTTACCAGAACCGTGTTGCTTTCCGTTCTGATCTTTTCCTAAGTGGTTGTACTTTTGTTTTCTCGTTTAATGAATAGAAAGAAATCACCCTGTTGTGTATGACCTTGGCTTTTGTTTTTTTGGGATGTGATAGGTTTTAGTAAATCGGAGGATATTTTCTTAATTAAATCTTATTCTTAAGTTTTTTGTTACTACCGTATCAAATTCATTATTTTTTGTAATTTAGGGTAACTTATTTTATTACTATTAATTGAGTTTCTTTTATTCATGGTGGAAATAATTAATTATTATAAATGTAACAAGAATAAATATAACACTTGGTCATGATGATTACTATTGAAAGTAATGCTCGATTGATAATGGTATAATGTTTTTATTGTTAATTTGTTAAGATTGATCGGTTATATGATTAAAATTGGATTTAAGAAAGGTTGTCAGAAGTAGTTTGTAAGTTATGCCAATTTGGGAAGATGACCTTGCTAAACTAGACTTGAATTTAGAGTGCAATATTGTTAATTAGATTTTAAAGTTTAACCCAATTTAAGGTCAGACTTGCTGCATTAATTGTCTTGTAGTTTGATTAAAGGTACAGTCCCAAGCAACCTTGTAGTAGTAGCGAGTAAATTAAGAAGTTAATAATGATTCACTAATTCAATTGTTTTAATATAGATAACTTATTAATTGAGATATTAATGGTTGTGTTAATGTCATGATTTTTGTCGTACTTGCTGTATCAATTGTCATGGTCGGGTAATGTGATTAAAAAGTACACTTCCAAGGAAATAAGGCACTAGTATAGTGAGAAATTTAATGAGATATTATGGTTCACTAAGGCCTTTGCCCTTAATGTAGATAACCTGGTTTGGCTATATCAATGGTTATATTATTGTCTTGTTAATTGCTTTATTTGCTATATTAGTTTCCAATGTCTTATATTTCGATTAAATGTATTACCTTCATTGCAATACGACAATAGTAGTAGCGAGTAAGTAATGACACACTATCGTGAAATGCTTTAATGTAGATAATTGTGTTGTTGAAAATCTCAATGGTTATGTTTTTGTCTTTAGCTTAGAAGGCTTGGTCTGCTTGTGTCGGGCGGGCTGTAGACACCTCCATGTTCCTCAGAATAGTCGCCAACCCTAAGACCTTAAATGGTTAAAATCGATGGGAACCTAGGCTTGAGCGTTGCTTATGTGTCTTGGAGGTCCTAACCATTGCAGGGTAGGATAGGCGGGTAGTCAGTCTTATAATTGTCGGTTGATTGTCGTTCATTGCTTACAGAGGTTTATGTGCATCTTAGATCCTTATGTTGTCATCACATTGCATGCATCATGTTCGTCATTATATGGCGATGCAGAGTCGATTGTAATTTTTATCCTTGTACACATGCACACACACACAAAAAAAAATAAAAAAATTGCACTTGTTATAAGAGGTTATCGTCGTAACGAGGAGGTTTGTTACACTCGGACATGCACTGAAAAGATATCATCATTCCGACTACATCACCAACTGCTATCTACTTCTATCCGAGAACCTGCTCGTCTCCCTGGGGGTTAGACCCCTCAGGCGTGGATGCTACTGGATGCATCGCACCTCCTCCCCTAGCACCCCGTCGTCTGCCTCCACGGCGTCCTCTAACCATGATCACCTGCATGAATACAAGTCAACTTGATTAGAAACAGTGTAATCAATCATATCAATGAAAGTCGTAGCGACCCCAAGTCGCGGGTTGAACCCGCTCTAATACCACATGTAATGAACCTCCCATTTTGTCACAACATCAAGCCTCGCCTAACAAGTGCAAAAATTTTTTTTTTGTGTGTGTGTGTAGGAAGATAATAATGACATTATACTCAACATCACAACACGAAGATGAACCAACGCATGCAAATAACATGACAACAACATAACTACCAATCAAAAACACATCAAGCACCTAGAAGCAACGTACGACATTCAACCAATGAGGAATAAGAATGACTACCCGCCCATCCTACCCTGCATTGGTTAGGACCTACAGGACACATAAGCAACACTCAAGCCCAGGTTCCCATCGATTTTGACCATTTAAGGTCTTAGGGCTGGCGACTTTTCTGAGGAACAAGGAGGTGTCTACATCTCGCCTGACACAAGAAGACCAAGACTACTAAGCTGAAGAAAATCATCCTAACATCACAACGCACCCAAAATTAATTACACAAGTAAATAGAACCCTCACAGTGAACAACCAATCACATGGAAAGTTTACAACACCACGTACAAACATAAATTACTATTAACAACAACCCCTCATCAATGGGAAGCGCAAGCTAAAATGACTTCATCAACAACCCAACCATTAATCAAGGCTAAAAGGGCATTATCTATGACTTAAATTAGTGTTAATTACAGGTCAATTAACCAGTCTAAATTTCATTAGTCAACGAGTTACCCACCGAACTTTAAAATAAAGTAAATTTAAATCATTGTAAAATCCCAATTACTAATATCATATTAGCTTATTATACTTACCTTAAAAAGACATTATATTTTATATATTTCCCCATAACAATAATTTTTTATTAATTCAACCTATATCACTTCATAGCTATGGAAATTTATATCATGAAGAGATAAAGGTAAGTGTTGTTTAAACCAATCTATTCATAATAAGAAATACAAAACCGCCATTCTTTTTATCAACATAATACAAATTCAATTCTACTACTTATTGGTGCGGGAATAATGTTAGTAGCCCAACCATTATGCCATGCAATAACATCTAAATCAACAAACAAGAAAACTTCAATGCTAGTAGTAAATCTTGGTTGAACAATAACTAAAGCCTACATCTTGATTTTAAGAATTTAAAAATAACAACCATATTAGTTACTAACAAAATTTACCTTTAGGTGCTTCACGACAAATGGGCAACTATCAGTGCAAGCCAGCAGATCCGAACAACATCGCAGAGAAGATTTGGTCAAAGGAGGGCATAAGGACATTTGCGCAACTTTAAGGGTTATAAATTAATAACTTACTCTAAGCAGTTAAAATCGAAATAATGTCTAAGGAATTGGGTAACTATCACTATAAGCCACATTATCCTAACAGCTTGCAGAGAAACTTTTATAAAAGAAAGGTGTGTAACATCTATTTTGGGAACCAGAAGTTGGTGATGTGAATATCTATTGGCAAGATGGCCTCTGTACTTAGCGGTAAAGTCCTCACAGTCAAGCTATTCTTAGATCGCATTAAGTATTACTTACCAGACAACTAAAATACACACTGTCAAATTTACTCCATTACTCACGCGGTAACCAACCCACTGTCTCAATTTACTATGTTTAAAAACAATTTGGGATTTTTGGCCTGCCACTGATCATTACCTAAGGTCAAGGCGACCTGTGACTGATCATTGTCAAGTCATTTAAGCAGAATAACGGGGAGATATTATTGCATCCCTTACATAGATATCGTTTTTCAGAGGAAAATTTATACAACCATTACATGAAACCATGCGTAGAGGTAATATTAATGCTACCATGACATAGACGTGAATCTACAAAGCAATGACTATACAGCTGTTATATAAATGCTATTTGGCAGAGGAATGACTATACAATTGATACATAAACGCGATTTGGTAGAGGAATGACCATACAGTTGTTACATAAACGTGATTTGGCAGAGGAATGACTATACAGCTAATATATAAACATGATTTGGCAGAGGTAAAGGTATAGACAACAAATTTATACAGTTCGCAGAGGTGAAGGTGTAAACAACAATTACATAGATTCGATTTTATACAGTTCACTGATGTGAAAGTCATAATTAAACCAATTCAAGAGGTGGCATCAATCCAGCGATGAGCCCAAGGAAATTAGCTAAGAAATCATTAACTACAGTGGTTATGACAGCGAATACCAACTTCTTGCAATATCCAGAGATAAAGATAACAGAAAAACAAAATTCCAGAGTTGTAGTAGAACGTTATCTATTCTAGAGATCAGATGCAGCACTTCATGGGAAGGGGGTGAAGGCATAGAATAAAAAGGAACAATACTCTACCTCACAGAAGAAAAATAGTAGGGGAGAAAGGAAAATGCAGTGCATTCTAATCACAAGCAAGACACAAAGTTAATATTTACATATATCACGAATTACATTCGCTGAGTAATCCTTTTTACATCATTACCTTATTGAACACAGAGTTAAGTTTTACATCTATCACAAATTACAATGCAGAGGTAAGATATATATTTTTACATCCACTACATAATGACAATCGCAGAAGTGATAAACAAGTCAATCCAATAAGAACCAAAAACAGATCGAGGATAAATACTTTTTACATCTCGGGATACCAATGTAAAAATGCTAACAACAGTGAGAGAATGCCAGGGCTATAAGGATAACTCATCGAAAGGATTGTGAGCATCTATCAGTCAAGGCGCAGAAAAATAAACAACAAGGAAGCAAGATAATTCATATGCATAGGCCGTACCGGAAGGCGCAAGTCAAACAATCAGGCAAGGACATCAACAGAGGTAGTCGTCGGTTGATAGGTTCGCCTTTGCTTCATCATCCTTGCACAGAAAATCAGGGCATTGAGATCCATAGGTATTTTAATGCTAAGGTGACGATCGTGGATTAGGCTCATGGTCGACTGCTCAGGCGAGGACTGGTGAGCTAGGGATGAAGGCTGAACAAGCTCAAGGTCACAATCAACACCACAGCAAGGTGGTCAAGACATGTGGGAAAACGAAGGCCATGGGAGTCAAAAACCATCGAGCTAGGCTAAGGAAGGTTTCAGTCACTAATTTAAAAAAAAAACATCAATTACTTTTCCATTAAATAAGTAGATCCAAGCATAAGTCCTAATACATTCTACCATAAAAAAATGAAGAGAGTGTACCATTTCCTGATCGCCTGCTCCAAATGACGTCCCGCTTGCTCCGTGCAACTCCCGCTCACCGATTGTCGAGACTTCACCAATACCTCTCAGCCAATGCTAGGGGTACTCTTCTTCCCCCTTAGCCCCTCGAGCCGCAAAGGGGCCACACACACTATCCAGAGGTTTCGTCTAGCTCCCAGCTCGCCTCACAAGGCTGATCTACCACTCCTCTCCGAGTTGGGTATCCCAACTCCCACAAGTAAACCAGTCAAGTAGATATTTCTGTAGCATAACGTTACGCAAACAGAAGATGATCCTTCATCCTTCTTCCTCCTTCATTATATAGAGTTTCGAACTTCCTTTCTTTCCTAAAGTCTCATTTAATTAAAGTTTTTAAAAATAAATTCTTAAAAATTCCTCTCCGTACAAGTGTCCCCCATCCCCTACATTCCTCCATAAATTAATTTCTTTAATTAAGTACTTATCTCTATTCCTCACCCACCTAGAGTTACTCCTAGAATCACTCCTAGGTGTCCCCAAATTCTCTTACAGGTTTTAATAGCTTTCCCTTCTATTAAATTGTTAATTCAGTTTAAAATTAAAAAGCTCTTAAATGGTAGATTCTTTACTAAGTTGACTTTTCTCTTTTTCCCTTAAGTTCCCCTTTTTCCCTTTTTATGTTACCTCTTTTCCCTAGTTTCCTATTTTTTTTATTTTCCCTCTTTCCCCTTTTACTTAGAACTCAAAAAGGTAGGTGTGAAAATCAACCCTTTTTCCCTTTTCTTATTTAATTAGTATACTTTAATTTATTAAGGTAATAAAATAATTAATTCCCTTTTTAAATTTTAATCCAACATAATTTTACTTTTTTATGAATAAATTAAATTTCTTACTCCCTTCATGTTACAAGATTTAACGAAGATCATAATTATTATTTCAGTTTTTAATTTTATTATTTTTATTACTAATTTTTTTTTATAGAAGACAAAATTTTACCACTAGCGTAATTTAGACTTAGGCCTTAAATTTCATACTGGGTGACATTTAATTAGGGAAATTGTTTTAAAAATTACTTAACATGTTATTTGTCTTAGGGTCGTCTAGGTTCATCCCTCTATCATCAACAACGCAACATGCCCTTCAGGACGCACTAGGTTCTCCAAGGGTGCCACTCGCCTCATCTGTTCCTTTGCGCGACGTGCCCTTCAGGATGCACTACGTGCTCCAAGGGTGCCACTAGCCTCTTGACTGTTTTGGTAGACATCAATAACCCCTGGAATCAACACTCCGCTAGGTGAACTTGTGGGAGACTAAGGGCTTCTAAGGAATAAGGCCCCCGCCTTATTGCGAACCCCTTAGAATCATCGTGAGCGACTGTCGCAGTCTGCCCTCACGGCGTCGTGGGTCCTCTTGAACTAGGTAATCGTTAACCTATAGTTCGAGCCACGATGGGAGTGCTAGTAGGCTATGGCAGGGTTTCTATCCACACCTCTCCCTCAACATCTCTGGTAGTCGTGTGTGGCCCCTTTACTCCATATGTGAGTCTGGTCGGCAAGCTATCGTCAACCTGCATCATCAACAAATCATGTCAGAACATATCCATATCATATCACCCATCCAGATGCACTAATATCACAGTAAAACAATCAAACCCCAATGTCACACTCCCTGACTTGATCCAGAGTCCAAGGGGTTCCATCGATGCCTCTGCATCCTCGAGGTCCAAAATCATGCACACTCAGTAAAAACCCAGTCAATAGCACCTGTCTATGTTGAGACAGAAAAACAACATGTCATCATCCCATAATGCCTCATAATCAAATCAAAAGTTTTAATAGCATAATAATCCGGATCACTTGCGAGCAAGTGTCCTCAAAGAATAAGTTCATTCAATGGGCCAGAGCGGGATGTAAAGAATTAATGTGTAATGTATTAATACAATATATTATATATTATTAAGGTATTTACTAATTAAAATATTACATTAATACTTTACATTATACAGTAATGTATTGATACTTAATTTATACATCACATTAAGGTATTAATTAATTAATTAATTAATACTTTAACTTTATGTATTTATGTATTAATACATTAATTAGTAAATGTTTTACATTATTAATTAATTAATATTTTATGTCCTCGAGGTGTAGGATATGACAGAGTGTACTGTTAAGGCACTCTATGATGTTAAATTCATCGGTTCTGTTGGCGACGGATGTCACTCCTAGATTGCTTGCAGGAGCAGAGCCCAACGCCCATCAATTTTACGTCACAGTGGTTTTTTATGGGTGATCAAAGGGACAGAGACTCGGGGAGATGTCACTCTAACTCAGAGACTGAGTCTGGTACATAAAGAACAAAAGAGGTCTGGAATCCTAACTTCAACTAGTGAGTTGATTAAAGGGTGAGCAGGTGGAAGACTTGATGAGAAGAGTGAACAAACTACTTCGAGCAATAGGCTTTCGGCAATTTGTAGAAGAAAAACCCCGAACGCGAGATCCTCAGGTTCAAGGCTTCGAGGTATTGATAAAGGGACTTGACTGGATTCTCCAATTCCAAGTTGCTCAGCGTTAAGTAAGTCACAAAGACTAATTAGAGGCAATGCAACAGTCACAGTGATCAACTTCTACATCATCCCATGACAGCTACAACTCGACTGGATTCTCCAATTCCGAGCTTCTCTAACATAGTTTAAACAAAGATATGAAAGAAACTGGCATTCATAAGGCAAGAAGTCTCAAGAGTTCACACATAACCAGAGATAATAGTGCTTCATTAAAACTTCACAACCGGGAGCTCTGCTCAACCCTCGATAGATGCAAAAATGGCGAAAACACCTTCATATACTCAAAACAACAATAGCAACAAAATCGAGACGTTGCATTAACAGCTTTGCGTCTGCATGGCTTCTGACAATCTACATCTGCAATCTTTGACTAATTGTGCACCTGTGGCAGACGCAATCTAACTTCTGACAGCACTGTGGGCGAATCGACGTGCCTTTAATTCGTCGCCGGACTTTCCCATTATGGCGGAGGCGATATCTAACCACCACCAACTGCTTCAATAACTTCTTTATTGGGATTGAGGATAGCCCGACCAACTTGGCACCTTTATGACGTGGAAGGCCCCTAGAGCTGCCACCTTGATTAACTGAACGGCCCGATGAATGGGTGTGGCGGCCAGAGCGGAGGATGGGGCGCACAGCGGGAGTGGTGACACCGAGACCACGAGGGCATGATAGGGGCTACAGGGAAAGACACATGGCGGGAGGCAACAAGTGGTGGGAGCAGGGGATGAGACATAACGGGTGCGCCTTGATGGGAGGCTGTCATGGCAAGGAGCGGGACATATGGTAGGCGATGAGTGAACGATGAGATGGGAAATAGACCACACGGACCGAGAAGGGGAGATGGACAGGTGACACATGGCAATAGGGGAGAGGCAGCTCAGGAGGATGACATAACGGGGGAAGGGCCCATGCTGGTTAAGCATAGAGCAGCTAAGAAGGATGGGATCGCGTAAGCGCCGATGATCCGGGCGCTTAGATCTCAACCGTTGGGAAAGTTGCGCGCCCAATTCCGAACCCCCCCCCTCTGCTTAAAGGTAGAAGGTCAGGGGGGGTCCGGAATTTCCTTAATCGCCATTGATCCGAGCGCTCCGATCAGGACCGTTGAAGAGATGCGCCCCCGATTCCGGACCCCCCCCCCCTCCACTTAAAGGTAGAAAGGCGGGGAGGGGGTTCGGAATCCTATATGCACAGTTGATCTGGGCGCGCAAATCTCTGCTGCCCAGACTTGCTTGTCACTTACCACGGGCGCATTATCATTCAAAACTTTGGACAAGTGGTTTTTTAAACCCATTCTTTTGCATTCTAACCCCTTTACAAGAAATATCGTTAACAGGTTCGAACGGGACAAGAAATCGAGCCATGTTAAGGGTTGGTGTGGCTAAGGCCTGGTGTGATCCCTGGATAATTTTGACGGCTTAGATTCCCCCGAGTCATGGTTTCTTAGCCACGGATTAGTCCCACATGTCACGGACAAACTATCAAATAAAAAAAAATTAATTAATAGTTTATATTAATTAATACTTAATACTTAATAGGTTATATTACTTTATTAATTAATTAATAGGTTATATTAATAGGTTGGTATTAATTAATACTTTAATTCAATTAATAAGGTTTGAATTTGTTAATAACCTAATAATGTATTTATTTATTAATTTATCAATAATTTAGTAATATTTTAGCATTTATGTATTAATTTATTTATTTAAAAGTTAAGAGTTAAAATTAATATATGTTTGGTTTTTTGTGTTATAATAATAGTGTTTGTAAAATTATACATGTAAATAGTGTTTTTCACAATATTATAAATATAAATATAAGGGATGAGTTATAAATATCAATATTTATAAATATGAATTGTGTTTTATGGTAATAATGTAATGTATTTATTAATGCATTATGCATGTAAATAATATGTTTTTCACAATATTATAAATATCAATACAAGCCTTAGACATTATTCTTATTATAAATGCATTAAAATTTAAAGGAAAGTTATCACTCTTGTTATACATTTCAATTATTGTTAATACTTATTAGGTATAGGGTTAGAGTCAGATTAGGGTTTGAGTTATTCCCATTAAAATTAGAGTTATGATTTTATTAAAGTTAAGGTTATTTATATTAAGGTTTATTTTATAATAAGAAAATAATAATTTGTATTAAAAAAATAATAAAAGTTTTTAGAGTTACTGTTAGTAAAAGATTTAGATAAGAATTATTCTTATTAAATTTTAAGTTAGGGTTATTTGTATTAGGATTTATTTTATAATAACAAAAAAACAATTAAAAAAATTTAATTTAATACTTTATTAATGTATAAATAATAATGTATTACAAATATATTTTTACTTTATTGTATGAATATTGCTTTAATATTTGAATGTATTATTATATTGTTGAACACTTTATTATTAATGTTTGGATTCTTTGTTAATATATTAATTAATAATACTTTAATATTTTATTAATTTTATTTAAATGTATTAATTAATTAACTAATTCTTTAATGATTAATGTATTTGTTCTTTAACAATTTATTAATGTATAATGTATTAATACAATATAATATATATTATTAAGGTATTTATTAATTAAAATATTACATTAGTACATTACATTATACTTTAATGTATTGATATTTAATTTATACTTTACATTAAGCATTAAGGTATTAACTAATTAATAATTTAATTTTATATATTAATACATTAATTAGTAAATGTTTTATTTTATTAATTAATTAATAGGCTATATTAATTAATACTTAATAGGTTATATTATTTTATTAATTAATTAATACTTTAATTTTATGTATTTATTCATGTGGAAACGAGATAGTACTTCCCATCATTTGCTTTTGTGTAACTAGGAGAAGATATATATTCCAAAAATGATGGGGCGCTAGGGAATTCTCAATATCTTCGACTTTAGTAAAGCATTAGAAGCAACTACCCTTTGGAGAGTACTCTTGGGGAAAGGTATTTGGCATAAGATATTAATGGATAATTATATTGGAAACAAAAATGTTTCTAAGTGGCTAAGATCAAATTCCTTTATACAAAATGGAGTTTCAAAAATTTGGAGTGGATTATTGAAGGTGACATATCTCATTTTACATGGTATAAGCTGGAACCCGGGATCAGGAGAGCTAGTGGCTTTGGGAAAGGATCGTATTTTGGGGATGGGGGACAGTTCATATTTCTCCACTCCATTACAGGCATCTTTCAAAAAACAAAATATGGTGACATTGGCTCAGGCACGGAATCCATCAAATATAGCAGAACTTTCAGATTATTGGGTAAAGAGTAACGATCTAGGACTGTAGGCAGAATTGGCATTAGAATGGGATTGATATAGAAAAAACCTTATTGATGTCAGGGTGATACTACAGGAAGGTGAAGACCAAATCCATCGGTAAGGAATTTCTATCTAAGTACTATTTCATTGAAATTCTTACTCGGTGTGGAGAGATGGAGATTATCAATTTGAAATTGGAACGTTCAATTAAAAATAAAGTTGTTTATTTGGTTAGTAATTGAAGAAAAAGTATTAACTTGGAATATGTTGCATAGGAAAGGGTGGGAGGGCCCGAGACGTTGTCCACTTTGTAAATCAGACTTGGAAACTCCATTACGTATTTTCAAGCTTTGCCCCTTCACTCTATCTGTTTGGAATTTTTAAAAATAGACTTTATTCCTTGATGGTGATTGGACAAGAAATCCCCTCCTGGAATGTATGAAAAATTGGTATATGAATAATAGGGT
>JASDQU010209876.1:2808-21863 GCA_032191745.1 Picea mariana
GCTAGAAAATGGAAGCTATATTATCTTGCTATTGTATGTAGATGGCATGCTTGTTAGAGGGTCTAATATGTAGTATATAAATGTGCTCAAGAAGAAATTATCTAATTAATTTGCGATGAAGGATTTAGGTGATGCAAATAAAATCCATGGTATGAGAATAACAAGAGACAAGAAAAATCGCAAATTGACATTGTCTCAGGGTGAGTACATAGAGAAGGTGTTGGAGAGGTTTAGAATGCAGAATGAAAAAAACAGTTAGTACACCTTTGGCCAACCATTTAAAATTAACTAAGGAAATGTGTCCCAAGACACAGGAGGAGATAGAATACATGTCCAGGGTCTCTTATTCATCAACACTTGACAACTTGATGTATGTGATGGTTTGCACAAGACCAGATATTGCACATGCAGTGGGAGTTGTGGGCATGTATATGAAAAATCCAAGTAAAGAACATTGGGAGGAAATAAAGTGGAGTCTCAGGTATTTGAGAGGTACTTCTACTCATGCATTATGTTTTGGAGGTTGAAACATTGTTCTACAGGGGTATGTTGATTCAGATGTGGTAGGTGATAAAGATAGGAGGAGGAGCACCATAAGGTATGTTTTTACTATAGGTGAAACAACAATAAGTTGTATTTCAAAACTACAAAAGGTTGTTGCACTTTCAACAAAAAAAGTAGAGTATGTTGCTGATACAAAGGCTAGTGAAGAAATGATTTGGTTACATAGGTTTATGGAGGAATTAGGAGAGAAGCAGGGGAATAACAGGTTGTACTGTGACAGTGAGAGTTTTGTTCATGTTGCAAAGAAGTCATCCTTCCATTTAAATAATAAGCATATACAACTCAGGTACCATTTCATACGATCCATCTTGGACGATGGACATTTGAAGTTGGAAAATATACATACTAGCTAAAATACCACAGACATGTTAACAAAGGGAGTAACTAGGGAGAAACTAATTCCCTTCTCAGTTTTAGTTGGTCTTCAAGCATGAAGGCGAAGATGAGAAATTTTCTAGGTCTAAGGTGGAGTATAGTCCAACAAGTACAACAACAGTGGATTTGTTGTGATCAGTCTCCAAGTGGGAGATTATTGGTTGTAGAGCCTGATTATCTTCTTGATTCAAAGGTTTGTTTCAGTCGTTCTTGGACCCCATTCCCTAAAGTGGGGGCATGGGGGGTATTTCCCCCCCACAATTGTTGCCAAGGGAGTCTAGGGGGGTGGCGAAAATTTTTGTAGCGCCCCCTTAGTGGGGGATTCGGGGGCAGTGCCCCTGAAGTGGAATTTTAGGAAAAATTGCCTTGTAAAAAATTGTAATTTCAAAATCAATATGGATCGTTCATTATAATGTTGTAGATCTGACGGTAGAAGTTATTTTAGAGTTTTTTTCCCTAGAAGGCAACCCTCTTTTATGAGGGAATTTTATTGTGGATTGGTATTATGGTGAATATTATATTCTGAGAGATGAGACTGTGATAGAAATAAGAGGAAGTTATAGTGGGTGCGTTGTAGGTTATATCCATTCATTTTGTTGGATATTAAAAAGGAAGGACATGGCAATTTCTATGGTGAATGTAGCCCACACTAGGTGAACCACGTATATTTGTGTCTCTATTGTATTGTGTATCTTCTGTGTTTTATTTCCACATTTATTTTATTTTATTGCTCCACGATCCTATTTTTCTAACAAGGATGTGTCGCATGAGTGTCAGTGTGCAAGGGGAGAACATTAATGGGACAAATCATGTGGGGGAGAATGCTACTGGGTGTGAGTACCGGAAATGAAAAAATAGAGGTGACAATACTACAGAGCCAGGTGAATAGGATACAACGGTAAATGTTCGAGGGTGTAGCTGGTAAATGCAATTACGCTTGGCGAGTGGAATGACATGCCAGTTAGGGACATATACCTGAAAGTATCTATTGAGCAATCAACACACCCTAAAAAGCCTATGTCAATTTTTTACTTTTTGGGTACCACTTGATCTTTGCACTATCTGATTCAACTCCATTTTTTATGAAATTTTTTTCCTTTTCTTGTTATCATGAATCTCATCAACTATTCAGGTTCGTTTGAAACCCCATGACTTTAAAAGACTTAATGCCCGAATAAAGAATCAAAATCCAAAACACTTCACCCAACACACTCAAATTCAACATCGGTAGGAATTCAAAGAAGGAAAGAGCCACCCGGGAAAACTTAGTCACCAAGCGTTGATCTCCATCGACATCGGCAAAAGGAAGTTTTTGTTTGCGCCAAATTTTTTCATAAGGATATTGCCAATAGCCGATTCCTCTTCGGCATCGGTAAAATACGAGGGGAATAGACGTTAACAAAGAAGGAAAAGAGATCGTTGATATTCGATACCCAATGCGTTTATCGAAATAAGAGAAGACCTAAAAGGATCGCAATGAACATTCTGACCATGATAAAGAGTTTTCCCCATAGCCAATCCCTGAAGCGTTTCATCATAGAGACTTTTTCGAGGAAGCTAATCCAAAGAAAAACACATGATAGGTTTATCGTTGATCACCAAACCTAGATACCTTTTCGGCATCGACGAGCCAAGGTTTGTTTTAAAATGAACAAATTAAAGAAAGTCCTGACTCTGATTAATACACATGAATTAGGTCATCGATCTTCAATGTCACGTGTCTTTGCCAGGTCAGGGAACTGTACTATCTAGTTTTACCCCGAGTCATTCTTGGTTCTCGAGGTCCAAGTCACACCTCTGAGTCAACGTTTCCACGACAACATTGTACGATGATATTGATCAACGTCGAAACTTTTGCAAGGGACATCGACGAAAACGGTCATAGCGCATCCTCGATCCCCTATCCACCCACTGAGAAAGCAACATGATTGGATGCTTTAGCATTAGATACGATTAGATTTGGAGAATTTAAGGGGATAATTAATACCAAACCCCACATTAGTTTTTACCACGTACGCCAATGAAAATGGATGTTGGCACAAGGGCTGACCCAGGGTTCAATGCTTCAACAATGCACCAACAAAACCCTAACTACCAACCCTTTCAGCATTACCTGCGAAGCAGATGAAGTCTCACCTGAGGTAGAGGCAGGGGTGGTTGCAGGACTCAAGTGTCTACAAACTAGCTGGGACACAGATTTGTGATTACAACACTTAACAGAGCACTTAGTAGTTAACATTAATCAGTATTTAACCCTTATTCACATCGTAGGTCGAAACCCTAATTACAGAACAATGCAATATCCAACAAGATCTAACACACCCAAGCACTTAGCATATAGAAATAGATCAGATCTAGCATTCATTCACATTACTAAGAACTAAGCTACTATTATATCCGATGCATCTAACATATATCACTGCACTAAGCATAAATCACAATAATCACATAACAACCATAAGCACAAAGCAATCACAACACATGATATACGTGGTTCACCCCAGTGTGGGGCTATGTCCACCAACTCTTCTTCTTCTTTATTATTTTCTGTCAATCTCCTTACATGAACAAAGCCACAAACTAACTTCGCATAGGACAAGAGATCTGTGTGCACCTCGCCATATCCTCCTTCCCCGAGCTAGGTTCAAGCATAGAGTCATTGTTACAATACTTTCACTCAGCCCTACAAGTTCTCAACACACAGTATGCATAGAGCTATCTCGATCACATAGATATGAATACTTGCACTTATCACAACATCACACTTAGCTTACATATGCATCTTTCTTACATCGCCTAGATTTCTATTAATACATTACAAAATGGCATAAACATGGGTAAACCCATACATCCCCATAGTCATTATATAAACCCTAAACCCAAAAATTCCCTAAAAAGGGGTCGATATCTAGCGATCTCCACTTCGCCTTGTGCTCCACCTTCGACCAGCCTGTCGAAGTCCCGAATGGTCAATCAGTGACCAAGGCTCTCCAAAAATTGTTCAAGGGCCAACAGGCCCACAACACTCACCTGTGACTCATCCTGAGTCACTATGATCTGGGTAACTCTGCCTCGAAGGCATCGAGCTTAGCTTGAGCTGCCTCGACCTATTGCTTCACCAGATCCTCCTTCTCAGTGAACTCCTGAATAATATTTTCTGTCACAAGTCCATACAAGTGTTGTTCTACTATGGTGACCACTTGTTCTAGTTCTTCACCTTGTCCTTCAATTTCCTCAAAAAGTGTGCAAGATTCATCCTGCACAGGCTGGAGTCACTGAGTCACTTCCTTGAATTTACTCTGAATGGCATGGACCTGCTGCTGAACCATGCGCTGTTCTTGGGAAGTTTTCATCCTTTCAACAGTTGACAGAGGCTTCAACTGTGCTTGTATTGATGTTGCTTGTTGCTTTTCCTCCTAGTGTTGTGACTCCAGTTTCCTTAGTTCAGGATTCTCTGCAAGACACTCATAAGTCTGTGTGCTTCGACTAATGAGTTGTTTACATTCCAAGGCCAATTCCTTGATTCTCTGGACTGCGCTCTGGGAAGTTTCTTCTCTTTGGCCTCACACTTCCTACGGAGTGCTAGGCACTGCTTGTAACTCTAGTTCTGCTACTCTCTGTTGGAGTTGTTGAATGGCTTCAGCAAGCTTCGCCACTTGATCCTCTACTAGGTCTTCTTCCATATGCTCTAATCCCATCATAGAGTGAAGTGATCTAGTGAATGATTCTTTCACTCCAATCTACTATGCTAGCAGCTATTCTTTCTCCTTTTGGATCTATGCTCTATCCTCTGCAAACTTGGCTTGGAGGTCATCTTTTTCTTGTTGTGCAACTCGGCGTTGCTCTATGGATTCCTCTTGTGATTTATTCGGTGCTTCTGTGGCCTTCTCTTTTTCCTCCTGGACACGATGAAGGAGAGCTTCGGTCGCATCTGTTATTCTGTGTAGCTGGGCAAGCTCATCTCTCAACTTTATTTCTTCTGATGATGATGGCACAGTGGATACCATGCGGCTAGAGTAGAGGGCTTGTTGTACCCCTTTCAATTCTACTTAGATCTGGTCATACATGGTTTCTTGCTTGGCTTCGTTGTGCTGTAAAATATCTTCGGAGGTATCTGATACAACAAAAATGATGAAATATATGTCATCCATCATGAGTATAATCTGCATATGAGGTTTACTAGCTTTTGACTTCTTCCACGATGTAGGTTTCATGGGGGAAACCTTTATTTTCTTGGAGATCTCAACTTCATCAAGAGGATCCCTAGGCGGTGTTACTTTGCTTTGCTTCTTCTTGTATTCTTCTCCTTTTTCCTCTTCTTTGTCTACTTTGTCACCTCCTCCTCCTCCAGGTGAGTCTGAAGCAGTCTCTTATGATACATTGTTCAACTCCTGTACCTCTTCCTTCTTCTTCCTTCTACTATTGTTGGGTGCATCATATTCTTCGCAAGTAACCACAGGACTTCCGATGAGGTCGGGGTCAGACAGTTCTTCCTGGTCAACTGGTATAAGGAACTCTGCGGACCATTCCTTAGTTATTTCCTCCATGTATTCCTCTATAAGCTTATAATAAGACTGGAGCTCTTCTTTATTTTCATTTGGATGCGCAGTGATATAAAAAAAATGCCTATCTGCATGGAACTTCACAAATGGTTTGAACCTATGCAAGGTGTTCGATGTCATACAAGGGAAAGACTCAATAGCCCTCTTCAACTGCAGGTAATAGGTGTGGAACACCACATTTGACTGCCATTTCTTAGCCATGTTTCTCAAATACCAAAGCATAGTGAACTTCACAACTAAGGGTTCAGAAGGCTCAATCTTAGGGAAGGTCGCACCTTCTGGCATCTCCCAAGCAATGATGACAATGAGTATCAATAGAAAACTGAAATGAAACTCATAGCCTTGATCCTGAGCTTCGTAACAGTCTTTCTCTAACTGGTTGACGAGGTAGCTTGCCTAGTTCATCTGTAGTCCTTCAATGCACTTTTCCGTGAGGTCAATAACAAACCTTGTGACCTACGTGGGTCTATTATTTCTTACTAGCTTACCAACAATCAATTGGCAGGCTAGGCACACTATGCCATTCTGGATGGAGGCTACCTTGTAGCCTCACTTCCCCTTCTCCACATCGCCATAGGTGTCTTTAATTTTCTGCACCAGGATGTGATCTGCAGCCTTCCCTGGATAAAAGCCCTGGATAAAATTCTCGTGGGTCTGGACCTTGCATGCTCAATATGGTGATCTGATGGATCAATGTCGGATCTATGGTGATGCGTCTTTCTAGCCACAGATAACTGCCATGGAATCAAGACATTAGGATTTTAACACACGCATTAACCTCCTGATTCCTTCCAAAGTGGGGTATCTTCATTATGTTAAGAATAATGGACCTCGTGATGTCCATGGTCCATGGCTAGGAGATGATCTTCGACTTCTTCCCCTTGGTCTTGGTCAAATACTTATGTGGTGCGAGCATTCCATGGTTCTTGCAATCTCCCAAGTTGAAGTCACTGATCTTCAACGTCATAATTTTTCCTAGCTGTGGTTCATCTGTGCATACCCCCTTCAGAAGGTATACGGTGATCAAGGTGTAGTCGAAGTCCCTCAGGACACTGTCACGACTAACCGCTCTAGCCATAGATAGGATATAGTTGGGCAGGATAGATGGGATGAGCTTCGCATTTGCTAAGTTATCACAATGCTTGGTTCATTTCTATGTCGTAGCTCGAGATGGTCCATATCCATGAGCATTTGACGGGGATTCTTGCACTCCTCTTGTCGACGAGGCTTGGACTCCTGTGGACATGACCTTCTCAACCATGATGTCTATGAGGATCTCTTCGATGGGTTTCTCTACTGCGTTGAATTCATCTGACATGCACACTCAAGATTAGGTCAGTGATCAAATACTCAATGTAACATAATGGGTGGCAAGGTCTCAATAGGCACATCACGAAAGAAACTAGTTCTCTGTGGGCTCAAATAATCATTGTTTGCAAAAGTGTTCTCGGTGTAATGCTCGACGAGATAAATATCTAGCATCGTAACAGATTCTTCCAATGGGTCGGAACGCCTTAATCAATGCAATTCCATCTGTTATGGTGTGGTCCCAATGGTCTAATGGCGATCTTTCTGGACATAACTGTGTTTCTAGCCATTCTAGAGCGTCGGTCTAACGATCGGGATGCCTCCAACAGTCATATTGCTTCGCCATGGTGAAGTTCCAATATTCGTTATTCTTCTATCCCGACGAAGTTCAAGTTCTATAAACCTTCCTTCTACAAGTCCTCTCTGGAACTTCCTGCAATTTTTCTAACTTTGCTTTCTTCTTGTTGATCTTTCTGGATTTCTTCCCTGTGATTTGAGTCACTAGGTTCCTCTTTCCATTTTTATTCTTATCTTTTCTTATCATAGCAACTTCGCACTGCTGCGGGGCGTTCAAGGGTAATACTTGTTTTCTTTCTGGAGTAGGTGCTCTACTCTCTTGCATGGACAGGTGTTTCAAGTATTCTTATGTTCCTTCAACTTTGACATCCAGATCTCTGGTCCTTAGTAGATTCGACTTGTCCTCTTGTTCTTCTAGTAAGTGTGTTATTCTCCTAGCCATAGAATATCTTATTTCTTTCTTTTTTTGTTCTAGATCTTCCGCTTCTTGTTTCCTTCGTATCTGATCTTTCTCAATCCAAGTTTTTCCTAGCAAAATAGAAAATGGGGCGTTGTTCTCAACAAACTTAACGACCTCAAATTTTTCCTCTATCAAAGTACCATGAGCACTCATAGGTATCTGGGTAAGTCTTCCACATAGGCTTATCAATTTTCCTTTAAACAATCCTATTCCTCCCAATGAAGGAACCATAGCAGAATTTCCCAAAATTTCCCAAGTTCTTTCTGTCATAATATTCACCTGTGTTTCCTCATCCAGAACACAGTCTATGTTGAAGTCTTCTATTCTTGTTTCTATGCACTCCTTCTCTCTTAAGATCTCTGATAAGTTGATGTCTCTGTGATCATTCAGGGTTTCTTTCCTCTGTAATAATACAGTCTCTAATTCTTTCTGGGGTTCTATAATATCCTTAGTTTCTTGGCCTTTCTCATGGTTTTCTTGTCTCATATTCATATTTTCAACTTTAGCAATCATTATAGGGCAATCCAAAACTTCATGGTCCATAGCTTTATAACAAAGACAACTAGGACCTCTACCAGGGAATTCCTTAGCAAGATGTCCTGGTCTTTTGCAACTGTAACAAAGAGTTAATCCTCTCTTTCTTTTAAATTATCCCCAACCTTTTATGTACTATGCACTGGGATCATAGTAACTAACTTGCAAAAAATTATTTCTAGGATCTTGCATCCATTTGTTAGTCCAAACATTCTTTCTATGCATAGGAATAACATATCTTTCATTACTTCTATCAGATCTACTCATATCAAATTTACTCATATAAAATCTTCTTTCTTCTCATTGTGCCCTAGTTTTAAGACTAGGACAAAATCTATCAAGCATTCCTAGATTCATTCCTTTGAATTATTTTTTTTCACTTATCTTACCTTTCTCAGAGCACAGAGCTTTAAGATCTTACCTCTTTTCTTCGGATCAGACTTCCCTTCTTAGCACAGAGATTCATAAGACAAGTAGAATACTGTGCACTACAACAACAAATCTACGCACATAGCTTTCTCTTTTCTTCAGTTCTTAGCAATCACAGTTTCAGGTCCCAGCAACAAAACCATTTATTGGCATAGGGGAAGAACCAGGGTTCAATGCTTCAAAAACACACCAACAAAACCCTAACTACCAGCCCTTTCAGCATCACCTGCGAAGCAGATGAAGTCTCACCCGAGGTAGAGGTAGGGGTGGTTGCAGGAATGAAATGTCTACAACCTAGCTGGGACACAGATCTATGATTAAAACACTTACCAAAGCAATTAGCAATTAACATTCATCAGTATTTAACCCTCATTCACATTGTAGGTTGAAACCCTAATTACAGAACAACGCAATATCCAACAAGATCTAACACACCCAAGCACTTAGCATATAGAAATAGATCAGATCTAGCATTCATTCACATCACTAAGCACTAAGCTACTATTATATCCAATGCATCTAACATATATCACTACACTAAGAATAAATCACAATAATCACAATAATCACATAACAACCATAAGCAAAAATCAATCACAACACAAGATATACGTGGTTCACCCCAGTGTGGGGCTATGTCCACCAACTCTTCTTCTTCTTTATTATCTTCTATCAATCTCCTTACATGCACAAAGCCACAAACTAACTCCGCATAGGACATGCGATCTGCGCGCACCTTGCCAGATCCTTCTTCCCTGAACTAAGTTCAAGAATAGAGCCATTATTACAATTACTTTCACTCAGCCCTGTAAGTTCTCAACACACAGTATGCACAGAGCTAGCTCGATCACATAGATCTGACTACTTGCACTTAGCACAACATCACACTTAGATTACATCTGCCTCTTTCTTACATCACCTAGATTTCTATTTATACATTACAAAAGGTCCTAAACATGGGTAAACCCATGGACCGACATCGTCATACCCATTATATAAACCCTAAACCCAAAAATTCTCTAAAAAGGGGCCAAGATCCCATGATCTCTGCTTCGCCTTGCGCTCCACCTTCGACCAGCCTGTCGAAGTCCCAAAAAAGGTCAATCAGTGACCAAGGCTCTCCCAAACTTGGTCAAGGTCAAAAAATGGCCATTTAAAATCACCAATAGACCACATCACCCCCATGCCTCCACCATCAACCCTTGATGAATTTAAGTTGTAGAGATTCGGTGACATATTTGTTTAAATTTCACTCATCACCCAAATTGAATGGCTGATGCGACATGGTACGTTCTTCCCTGGTTTAAATTCTCTTGAGCCATTGTAAACGAAATCATTATGAGCGCAAGGAAATTCATATCATCTAGAGAAGAGAGACGAGTAACTCGAAGGCTGCAGAGATCCCATGAGTATCAAAATAACTAGATTTTAGCAAGTTTCACAGGTACGTATCCAAGTCTGTAAATTTTACATGGCTACAAATTATATGTTGCTTATTTGATTTTGTTCTTTACACAGTCTCTAAAGGTTTATTTTGATTATAGGAACAATGCCTCCAATAAATCCAACCACTATATGATCGCTGAGGGCGCTGAAGCTGAAAGAACCATAGTTAGGTGAAGGCTCCTCTTCGGGGGTCGCAAAACAATTGGAATACACTTTGAGACCGAAACCTGTCATCAAAAAAGAAACGAAGAATGTATTTATTCATCCTCCATCCTTTGGAGATACAGAGTTAAGCACAGGGACCAAGGTGACACTCCCACATTGGGGAGAGCTCTTTAAAAAGATCAATCGGGAGGAATACCCGAAATATATCCCACATAGTGACCTAGATGTAAGAGAACTCGTCGACGAGGTGTTCTCGAACATCCGAGGGTCGTACCTACATATGGTTGCGAGAAGAACCCCTTTTTTCCTTGCATTGAAGTTTTGAAGTGGCTCATCGACCACACAAACACACAAAAATGCTTAATCGACGATGACAATGGTGGATGTGTTGGGGTGCTCCTTCCAGTAGAGGTCCAGAAATACTACAAACTCTGAGACCCCAAAGAGCAACAGAATACAGATTTCGTCGTTAAGTTTTATGAGCACCATGACACCAACTGGGTGGTGGCCTCATGGTGGAGGGAAAACAAGAAATACACCAACCGAATCATCGGCTGGTATCAAACGACCAACTTAAGGGAGCCATACATCTACTTGATGGCTCTCATCTACTGATTATATGGAGAGAAGGATTGCTCCATATTTTTAGAGGCATGGATTCCCTTAGCTTACACAGTGGCAATTTCCAAGAGCATCTTCAACTGGGGAGAGATCATTTATAAGCATCTGCATACAACAGGCTCAGACGTCGAAGGAAGGAGAGACATCAACCTTATACATGGCTTCATATTTTCTTGATGTCATGTGTGCCACAAACATTTTTGCTGGCATGAATCTGAGCTGGCATGTCGCAGAGCTCCCGGTCCACGTATATTTCAGCATCCTATGGGAGAACAGGTACAATAAGTCTTACTCTCTGATCTGTGATGAATTCATTGCAAAAAATTATTTCATTCTTTTTAAAAAAGAATGCCCGAGACTATCAGCTGCAGCTAAAAAGATGATATCAAAGGTAGGCCACTGGTACTTGGAAGAGTGTGATACCTACTTCAGGGTGTTTGGGGCCATCAAAGCACCACATCTCCTACCAACGCATGTCCCTAATCCACTTGTAGTGGGAGATATATGCTACCAGACCATCCTGCAAGGCTAAAATACCACCCTGGTCAAGGAAAAGAAGCATGCGTTCATACCTTATGGTTTCCATGTAGGTTTCTACTTGGTGAAGGAAACCACTCAAGCCAAACAAGAAGAGTTGAGCCAACTAGAGTTCAGATTATAGACAGCCCAATTCCACAAGCATGATCCAAAGGGCTTGGTTTTAAAACATGCTTTGAAAGTGTCATATTGCTGGTCGTATGCCCATGACAAATTTGAAGATGAAGTCTTCACAAAAAATGCCCAAGACTAGGACGAGGTGGTGGCAAGGATGGTTGACCCCAAAATGACTAGGTCTAGGGCCATGAGCCTGGATGAATAGGCGACGAAATTAGAGAAATTGGCTCAAGAAGCCCTCAGAGACAGGGAAGAAATGATAGCAACAGAAGCAACAGAGGTTCCCTTAGTGGCCCCGGTGCAGGATAAAGGATTCCCTATGACACATGACGCACAGGAAAGGGGATTTCTCATGATAGAATAGGCACAACAAGTAATTGATCAATTGGAAGATGATGTGAACCTCATAGGAATGACAGGGGCCCCTGCCGACAACCCAGATGAAAACTGGGCAGGTCCAAGCAGCCCTAAGCTAATAGAACTTGATGAAATCGACGGGTCAGACGACCCTGAAGTTACAACACCACAGGTTGGATTGTCAGGAGACGTTTCAGCTTAGCCAGAGATGGTAAGAACATTAGGGATAACAAGCGCACCAAACTCCCTCCATGAATTGATAAACATCTATGCTGATGAAGAAAGCCCGTAGGTATTTCTGGTGACTCCTGTACCAATCATGAAGGAAAAGAAGCCAGAGAAGGCATCTTCCCCATCTATCGATGCTCAAATTCGAGGCCTTCCATAGGATGAACAAGAGGTCGAAATTGTCTTAGACACTGAGCTTCCTGATGCACCGAAGACCCAAGAAAATAGTCTGAGAGACGATCTAGGATCGGGAAAACAAAAGGAAGAAGCTCCACAGCAGGAAATTGACATCCCAACGACCAATTATCAAGTAAGTACCGAGCCTACCCACGATGCTTCAATTTCAACCAGTACTCAACCTTCCGATAAGGAACAAACAGAGGCCAGACCTTCGAAACACATAGAGGAGGTTCAAGAACCTAGTCTTGAACAAATATACACTATCGGGAGCCTGGGAAATATTCTCACCTCAGGAGATCAAAAAATCCATGAACCCGTGGATGAAGTCGCTGACATACATGCCATCGCGTATGATCGAAAAAGGAAAGATATCGTGCAGAGAACCACCAAGAAGATGAGGATCACTCTAGATTGCTCCATCCTCATCACCATGGAGGAAAAACTAATCAACACAAAGCATGCCAAGACATCCAAACTTATTGGCACAGGGATGAAAATCACAGATGCCACCCTAGACAGAGAGAAAATGGATGAAGAGGAGTTGGTTGCTGCTCTGAAGGAATTGGAACATTTGTGCCACTTGGTGAAATATTACCAGGACACCACATAGGCCGTTGTGTTCTTGAGAAGTGAATTCTAGGAGGCCTACATCAAATTTACAGATGAATGACACCTATTCACTGCAAGGATAGATGAGATTCAAGAAGACACCCTCATGGCACTGGCGACATGCAAGGATATGGAGAGGTGGTACGAGAAAGCACATCAAGCTGTGTAAAGGATCGAATATATCATCGCAGCTTGACATCCAAGTGTGTTACACATTATTTTGGTCACCCCAGTGATCCACTGACCACATCTGTTCATGTTCCCAAAAAGAGCCTTTCTCCACGAGAAAAGTGACTGGATTTCTCTTCTCAAAAACCCTATTAAGGAAGGTCGTTGCAGGCTGCACTATACATAGGGTGTGGCGATGCCTGATATTCAACCTCTTCTATGAAGCTGGGCTGCGACATCTCCATAGGATACATTATACTTAGGGTGCGACGATGCCAAAAGACTAAGAAAAGGTCAAGTTTCACAAATGTTCTAGAAGGGGATATTCTAGAAGATGAGGTGGCCTCCGAATAGTTTGGATCTTACTCTCTTCTCTGATTTGGTGGGATGATCCTAATCTCCTCAACCATCTCTCTTTCACATTATATAAAGAGGGATATCTTATGGAAAAGGCTAAGGTGGTATAGGATAAGAATTGTATGGATAATTCTACATTAGTTCATTCTTGAGAGCCTCATTTCAGTTCATCAAGTCATTGTGGATCTTATTCATTCAAGGTTGGAGCAAGTGTGTGTGTTGGAGAAAAGGGACATCGAAAGGGGACCTTATGACATCAAGGCTTTGGTTGTAATATCCACTTTCATTTTAATATGATACAATGATATGTTTCTTTCCCATAAAACTTGTCTTGTTTTATTGTATGATTCCTTGATCACATACATAGGTTCTTGTTGAGTTCATTCTATTGCTTTCACTTTGGTTGGCTTGTGTTACCTTGCAGATTCAATATCATAGGAGCACCGGAGTGGAGGTAGGATGGTAATGGCAAGAGGAAACGACATTTAAACAATATGTTTTCCATCTCTTGTTAACTTGTAAACTCAATAGTTAAAGCATAGGGAAAGCATCATATTATGTTATGTTTTGTTCTAGATCTAGATGGATCTAGGGAGATCTGTTTATGTCCACATTTACCGATTAATCCCATAACAAAATTGGCGACCATACTGGGGATATGAATTCCTTTTAATTTTTTTCTTCCCATTTTCCTTTATCATGCCTTCTTCTGATAAATTTCATTCTCTAAGTCTGTAAGTGATCCATGTGGACTCCCTGGGTCTGAAGGTTCAATTAGATTTTTTGTCTTTTCTCCATTTTTTCCCTCATTTACAGAGATCGTCACACTGTAACACATTGTCATTCTATGACGACCCTCGGTCGTCGCACCCTACTTGTCCAATCCAGTGCGACGATGTCGCACTGTGCTCTGCTGGTAGCCTATGATGACCTCAGCTCGTCGCACTATGTCCCACACCTAGCCTGCGACAACTCCTGTAGGATTTGTTAGAGTGAGTCAATTTGTATTTTTTCACCCAAATTTACCTTAGTTGCCTGGGGTGAACTTCTAATGCCCATGTTTGATTGATCTATGAGTTTAAAGCTTTCTCTTGATTGGTTTTCAGTGATTGAAAGTCTTTCTTTGCATTTTGCAAGTTTTTTCTTTTGATCGTTGTCGCAAGGATATACTCTCAGATCTTGATCTGGGTGCTTGTTTGAAAAAGGGTCTTTGGTTTGTTTCACGTTTTGGATTGATTTTACTTTCCATATTGTTGGTTGATTGAGAAACACTTTTTTCTTTCATATGACAAAACGTTTTCTTGTCTTTTTCATTTTTTTCTATATTACGAATTTGATTTGGGAATTGTGTTGAGAATGTCCTGATTTTCTTGGATAACATTTTCCTTTCATCATTACACCTATGATTTTGTTTTGAAAAGGAAGAATTGAATTCATTGATTCTTTTCAGTAATATTTCATAAGAATTTTTTTTTTACATTCGAAATATTCGTTAAAGAGAAGAATTGGAAAATTTAGTAGTTTATGGTTATTTGTAATTGTGTTCATTCGAAATTAAGAAATTGCAATTCGTAGCTTTTTGTAATTCAAAAGAATACCTTCTCCCTACTATAATTAGAGTTCATTGAACTGAAATATTTCACATTCATCTCTTTTTTCATTTTATTGGGTCAAGGTCACAACATCAACAATTTCATTTTCATCTCCCTTTTGAGTAAACAACAGCCTCTAAAACACAACGTAATTTAAAATTTATTAGCAACTTTTATTTTCTAAAAAATCTCTTCACCAACAGTAGCTAGGATAGCACTTCGGAATAGGTTGTAAAGCACACTCTCCAAAGCATAAAAACACACAACAGTATCTTGTGATAGGGAGAGTTCAAATCCAATTGCTACATTTTGTCTTGGGAATCCCTTCTCACACAAGGGTCAAACCTGAGGCCACATTAAGACTGGCAGAGTTACTCACCTTGCTTTGTTGTTCTTGGTTTAGAGATTGTGTGCATTATTGGGGGTCACTTAAGGGTATACCCACGATTATATGTGGGAGCCTCTTGAGTTGATTTCAGGATAGATACCCTGCCTTTGCATGTGGATCAGACTGTCGACTATTTCCCGAAGCATCATTGTCATAATTGGTAAACTTAGTAGCCTATCTCTTTAGGGTCTTACATGAGGTGACTGTGGAGGGGAAAGTCTTCACGGTACCTAGAATTGACGTTGGAAAAACTCACTCGGGATCCTTGGAGGGTATACCCACGATTATGTGTGGGAGCTTTCACCAAGGTGTAAGTCCATTAATTAGGTTGTAAACATAACTTTTCCAACTGCTTTATCCCATCCCCTTCTTGTTTTGACTTCGTGACGTTGAATTTCATCACCAACTAGTGACTTCAGAATAAGAAGGTTTGTTTGTTTGGTTTGACTTCTAGATTTTATTAGCGAGTGATGTTTGTTTCCTTAGTTGGCCATATAATTTTTTCGTTCTTTGTTTGGGTCGGCCAACATCGGTCTTTTCCATTCACACAAGATGCAAGGGATTCACCCAGAAGATTCGGAAGGTTATCTCCCTTTGCTTCCTAACTCACCAGAAGGCTCTCATGAGGGAGTGGTCAATAATGAAGTAGCCTTTTAGGTTGGAAGCACACACTCTTTAGAGGGATTCCGAATTGATTCAGATTCCTTAGAGGCATTTAGACTTCCCCAAAATCCATTATTGAGTATTGGACAAGATCCACACTTGCTTTGGATGAATTCATCGAGAGAACTTGTTGTTGTTGAGAATACTGAAGTACCTATTGGATCTAACACGGGGTTTGGAGTAGAGGATCCACTTTTTCACAATGAATCATTTAGAACCCCACCTCACATTATGCATGATCTTTATGGTAACCTAGGACCGAGTCCTAATCAACCCATGGCATCGAAAACACCTGAGACGTATGTTACCTATACGATACCTTTAGACCATTTTATTGGCATGATCAATAATGTCACCATCGCTTTAGACCAATTGTTAGTTGGTTCTCACTTGATTCTTCAAATGGCCCATTCTACTATGGTCCCACAAGTTACGACCATTCCTACTCGAAATGTGGTTTTCACCCAAGCTTGTATTGGAAAACCACTTCCTCTTAGACCAACTCTGTCACTTCCCCCTGGGTATAACGCTTTGAATACCTCCGTCGCCATCCCTACCCAGAATTTGTCTGGAGGGCATAATCTTTTTGTTCCTCCTAGATATAATGTTGCTACTAGTTTTTTTCCCACACCTACCCAGGTTCTCTCCGGAGGGCCGTACGTTCCTCCTCCACATTTATCTAGAGGAGTTAATTGTCCTGGCGCCAGTGGCTCCAATCTAGTTGGAGGCACTGGTCCTTCTGTCACTCCCAGTTTGTAGATTCGGTTTGGAGGTTAACCTCAAGTTGGGGGGAAAACTCAACTTGGGGGGAAACCTCAATTTGGAGGTCAACCTCAAGTTGAGGGGCAATTTCAATTTGGAGGGAAACCTTAGATTGGGGGACAACCTCAATTTGGGGGGCAACCTCAAGTTAGAGGCCATAAACCCAGTTATGGACCGAACGTACTTGTGTTATAATCTCAACCTTGGAATCTTCCTTTCCAAGGAAATCAAAAACCATTTGTGGGGAAACATCCTCAAGTTAATTCTTTTGTGCCTCCTAATTTCGACCAACCATATCCAGGTTCTTTGAATCCCTCTTGGGGCCAGAATTTTCAGTCAAATGTTCCTTTCCAAGGAAACATACCTAATCAACCCAACCCTATGGGCTATTTGGCTCAAAATCCTCCACAACCAAATATTTCAGGACTGTCTAATTATCTGCAGACTGCTTACGGTCATACTGGTATACCTATGGGACTCCCTCCTCAAAGCTACCAGTACCCTCAAGATAACAGGCAGTTGCCTTTTCTATCCACTTTGGACTTACCAGATTTTTCTAGGATTTTGAATGATCCTATCTTACATTCTCCTTATTGGCCCATCATACCAGCCAAATTACAGTCTGACATTCCTAAGTTTGACATTCGACAGGGAGAAGATCTAAATAATCATGTTATGACTTTTCATCTTTGGTGTTCGTCCAACTCATTGATGGATGACTCCATTAGATTATGACTTTTCCAACGAACTCTCATGGGTTCGGCAACAAAATGGTACATCGAGTTACCTCTAGGATTCTTTAACGAATTTAATACCCTAGCCATGGATTTCCTAACACATTACCAATTTCTAATTCATTACGAGACATGAACCAAAATTTTGAGTTCTTTTAAGCAATCTTCTTCCACTCATATTTTTGATCACATCCATGAGTGGAGGCAGAGAATACGCTTGATCAAAGTTCCCCTTCCTGACCAATTATTGGCTGAGTGGTTTACCAAATCACTCATTGGTCAAATCGCTCGTGATGTTTCCATGGGTGGATTTTTCACTAAAGAGCAAGTGATTAGGCATGCTGAGTACCTAGATCTCATTTATTCGTAAAGGGGCACACTTTACGACTTGATCTATGACGCTCCTCTCCCTTCTACCAATCCTACCCCAACACCCCCAACAACTTCTCATGTTTTTGATGGTGTGATTGGCACCTTTCATACCGAGACTTAGTCCATACACGCCAGTAACACCAATCCCAAATATAATGCTTCTAATGTAAAGAATGCTCCTACTCCTACTCCTTCCTTTGACAAGACTTATGAATTTAATTCAGTCCAATCCACACCTGCCAGTAAAAATCAAACTAAAAAGAAAGATAAGGGTAAGAATAAGGAGGATAAAAATAATAATAATAAACAATCTGAAAAGCCCAAAACACAACCTACTGATGATAAGAATAAACATAAACCTTGATATCCTTTCCTTATCTGTCATGATGATCATTACACGAAATATTGTCCATGACGTGCTCAGGTTAATAATATCCTCCAAGGGACTAGGAAGCCTCCTACACCTAGTGTTTTGTCACAACCTTTCCCTTCTCGACAGCAGGCCCAATTGGTCATTCATGATCAACCCTCTCCTTCTACCACTTCTTATGTCCTTATGTGTACTGGTGACTCTAAAAAGAATGAAGTTGCAGTCGCAACTCAGGCCAAACATTGTTCTTCTTCAAAAGAGAAAGTTGATGATATACCACCTTTGTTGGTTCAAACTTGTCCTCCAACTTCACCTCTAAACGATCATCTTCATATCAAACGATCGGGTCTCAATAAAGTTCTCCACCCTCCTCCCAAGAGAATTGCTCTAAATTCTGTGTTCAATCCTCACGCACGTGCTGCCCAAATAGACAGTATTGTAGAAGACCTTGTGCAAGCACCCTCTACGATGTCCTTCAAAGTTGTCCCACTTAGAGAAAAGGTGTTGTTAAAGGCCATTGGTGGAATTGATCCCACAGATACTAATTTAATAATCTTTGACTTGGAAGATCACACTCCAAGGATTCCTCCTCAATTAGCATTTTAGATCCAAGTTGTTGTAGAAAACAAGAATATATGTAGAACTGTTATTGATGAAGGAGCCTTGACTTGTGTTATGTATGTTACTTGTTGGAAAGCTATTGGCTCTCTTGCCCTCACCGAATCACACAATACACTTAAAGCTTTTAATGGTACATGTTTTAAACTATACGGTGTTCTTCCTTCATTGTCTATTATGTTGGAAGGTAAATCGGTCAATGTCGAGGTTGAGGTCTTCAATGCACCTCTTGATTATAACAG
>JASDQU010209878.1:17109-27878 GCA_032191745.1 Picea mariana
GATGTTGATCACTTCAAAGAACTTTAAATGAGTATTTCATTTGAAACTGAAAAGAATTTGATGGGCATAGTCCAAAAACCTCATATTTAGAAATCCCAAACTCTAAGAATTCATTAAAGTTATACCCCAAAGTAGTTCTCTGTGGATTTTAATATATAAAATATATTCAACATCACAAAGCATTTCAGTAAACCAATTGACTAATGCTCATAAATAAAGCTTGCCAAATGCAAGGACTAAACCTCCACATATCATTTAGACAACCCTGACTTACATTACTAGCGACATATATGGCTATAAAATACTCCTATTGTTCCTTTTAATAAGAGACTTGGAAGAATACAAAAAAAAACAATCAAAAAACTCAGCCTTATGCTTGATCTCTAATATACAAATAGAAGGCTTTGAGAGAAATTATGTAGAAGAAGAAGAAGAAGCAAGAAAAAATGAAGATATTTATTAGTTGATCAAAGAGTTGGTTACATATTGATGGCTAAACAATGATATTTTGATGATATAACCTCTCCTATTCTGATATTCTAACCCTTTATTTGATGGTGCTCCCTTCTTTTAAAACTACTCCCAATGCTTCTTTGAAGTAGTTAGGGTTTTTGTTCTTCTAGAAGTTCCCACGTGCTTCTTCTTGGAATAAAATAATAAATTATTTTAATTAATGATTTATGAAATGATTATTAATGCAGTTATTTCATTGAAATGTGTTCCTCCAAGTAGAACCCACTTCAACCTTTTATAAAAGTTTATTTAATAAACTTTTATTCTCAAAATTTAAAGTTGATTGTCTAAAACAAAAGTAGATTGTGTTTTAATTTTATGAGCATGATAATTGACTTCTCAGCCATGGAAACCATTCTAGAAGTAAGTTTCATCATTCCGTTTTTCCAACGAGACCTCTTGAGTGATATTTGGAGTTTTGGATCTCAGCTTATAGTATCGGGAAGTCGAGCTTCCAAACAGATTTCTCAACAAGTTATCAAACAAAGTTGACTGATATTTTAATTTATAGAAGAATTATTTCCAAATTAATCCATTTAAACATATTCCATTGTCTTCCTTGTTGAATTAATTTTCCAATGAGGTATCACTTTCCCAAAATGGACATTTGTATCTTGGGTTATGAGCTCCATGAAATCGTCGCACAGCAGTCATCGACCTAGTTCGTGGATCAATCTCATCCCTTGATTTAATTCCACCTTTATTTAGTCCCACATGCATTGTGAAGGTGGAGAATTTTAGTGTTTATAATGTAAAGGCCTTTCATATCATTCATGTGAAGTAAAGGAGCTTATGGAGGTCTTAGCTTAGCTCTCGTTCCTTAGGAAATTTCATGACTTAGTAAAATTTTGGTTTCCCAATCAACGCAAAATCATCGCCCAGTCAGTGCCCATGTGTCTTAGTGTGATTGTTTTCCATGTGTCTCAATATGATTGGTTACCATTTCCACCACGTGTCTTAGTGTAATAGACTACCATGTGTCTTGGAATTGAACTTAGGAAAATATGTTAAGTATGGAGAATATGGGAGATGGATGAGAGGAGAAGTATGGTGGGGAGTGGAGTATGGTAGGGTTGGAGAGTAGGTCCACATATGTGGGATAGTGTGTTGGCTCCATGGGTGTAGGATTATGGTGGGGTGGGAGTGAGAGTGGAGTGGAGTGTGGCGGGTCTGCGAGGTAAGGGGAAGTGGAGTGAGGAATGTGAAAAGGGGGAATGGGAACTTAGGAAATGGTTAAGTAAGGGATGGTATGGAGGTATAGGATGATAAGGGAGATGGGGATCAAGAATGGATAAGAGGATATGGGAGGAAATGGAGTGTGGAAAAAATACTAAGTATAGAGGGAGTGGAGAAATAAATTAAGTAAGAGAATAAAATTGTGGGTCGAAAGAGGATAAGAATGAGAAATAAACTGAGTGAGAGAAAAAGAATGGATAAGAGAATAAAAATGGGACTAAGTACGAGAATTTGAGATGTGATTCTCATAATACTAAGTATAAGAGAGGAAAATGAAAGTAACGAGAGAGAAATCAATTGTGTTGCACATGGAAGAAGTGCCCTTCATGGAAGATCAGGTGGTTAGACAAAACCATGAGTATATTGGGCATATGGACTCAGAATTTGATTCCATAAAATGCATGAAGAAGCTGAGACTAAGGGCTACACCATGAATTAATGATCCTTTAAAATTTCCTTCTTTTGATATCAATTTTTTATTATTATTCCAAGGAGCAGAAAATCAAAGTGATCAAAATTTTGATCAACAACTCCACAACAAACTCAATTATACACCCTTCCTTTACCCAAGCAAACCAAAAATCAATGGCTCAAACCCACTTGTTTTCCAATTCCTTCAACCTATCAACCATGGATTGATCCTAAAATATTGACTCTAGTGGTCTCAAAGCAGTATTAGTGGCAGTCTTCCTTTTCATCCATTCATGCAATAGACATGGAAATTCAACAAAGAAAATTTCATGCATATCAATGTAGAGATACCTATCTTTCCATTGTTCCACTTTGACTATCGGACCTTGAGTTTCCTATTGGGAAAACTCTTGTTCCTTCACAGTTAATCAATCTTAAATTTCTTCCTACGATGGATACCACCTCATTATTTACCTTCATAATTCAATACAAGACTTTTAGGTCCTGGTAATAGAACCATTTGTTCAGTCATTTCATGCTTGTGAGCATCCTTCGTAACGTTGGGGGGTTAAGACCCATGGTTCATCAAGAATTGACCAACAAAAACCCCAAAGCATAAGTATATCAATCTTCATCCAAGGTTGAAGAAGGTCTCATTCGAGACTCCATGAGGATCACGGAGACCCTTTGGTCTTGTGTTGGGGATGAAGGACTAAACACAAAGAGATCCATTGAGGATTGCATTCATGTTATTCAATACATATTATATAACAGATGACAAAACATAATGGAAAAAAAACATTCAATCAAACACTTAATTGACACAATATAGGTCCAGAATCACTGCAACTTTATTATCATCCTCATTCAATCAAGCACAGGCATACATTAAGAAACTCATTAATTGAAAACAACATAGCTCTTCTTTCTCATACATTTCCTATCATTAAATTACATCGCACCATGCACATATCTTCAGACTCTATAGAGAGCATAGAATTAGACTTACAATCAGATAAAATTACAAAACATTGGCTTAGAGTGAGCTCAATCACAGCAGTAATTCTTAGGTTCATGAGCTAACTAGCTAATTCGCCAACTTCTCGACTAACTAGATGTTCTTCTGTTGTAATTGCTTCATTTTATATCCTTCTCTTCTCTAGCGCTCTTTCTCTTTTGGTTCTACCCCACTCATTCCTCCATCTGCCAATCCCACACGCTTTTGTCACCTGCCTACACTCCACGTAGCCTTTCTAGAATCAGGGAAATCATAACTACCTTTCTAGATCACCTTGTTTCTTCTCCACATTCCCTTGTGCTACTGGTAGTAATCATTTGGGAAGATTTCCCGAAGATCCTTTTCTTGATTTTGGCATGCATGCATTGTCTCCTTGATTTCTGGTGTGCATCCCAAAACTCAGACCAGCGCGTATTGGCATAACTCAATTTAGTGTGCATTAACAAAACTTGATATGGTGTGCATACCTCATGTTGCCCCTCGCACAACTGCTTGAGCAAGTGCAAAACTGGAATGAGAACACATAACTTCATTTGTGCACGTTTGCGATATTTACCCAAAACTTCGGGTGCTAACAATCCCTCCCTTGGAATGATTGGAACTATTGTGCACTCAAGGACCTCTAACTTATTTGATGACAACCACATCTAGATTTGTTTGTGTACCTCTTTATTTTTCCTTGTTATCCTTTGTTTCACGTCTCTTCTGGTTTGACTTATGGCCTACTTTCTTTGTGGGCTCGCTRAGGGCCAAATATTTTTATGAGTCTTCTTTAAAATCTGATGAGTAACCATCAACCATAGGGATAACAAGGGGAATGGAAAGAGAAAGGGGAAACTCGGGGGGGGGTGGATTAGGTGACATTTCAAGGAGGAGATAACACTATCATGGGAAGGGCAGTTATCCAGGGGAACTTCACCCTTAGGGGAGGCATGGGAATTCTCCTTAACAACTTTAGAGGGGGTTTCATGGGATGTGTTTTCATCGTTGACAATGCTAGGATCATAGTGATTCATGTTGGAACTAGGGTCGTTGGGACCCTTGCTTGAGCCATTGGGGTGCACATTTGTCGAGGGTTTCCCCTACTTCGGCTGAGCTCCAAATTTGGGTCCTTGTATACATTTTTTGGGCTACTACCATTGATCAATGGCATTAGGGTATTCCTTCTCAAGGATTGCTTTTGAGCAGTTTTTGGTGAAGTGGTCATATTTGTGGAAACTCTTGCATTTGAATGGGAACTATTCATAATCCACCTATTGCAGTTAAGTCCAGTTGTCCAAAGTTAGTTGGATAGCTTTAGGGAAGCCCTTTTCCATATCCAATTCAACAGAGATGTGGGCACAATATTGGATTCCATCCTAGGGTTTTTCCCTGTCAATGTATTTTCCAAGAGAGTTGTCAATGGCTCTCACCATCTCATCGTTCCAAAAATGCAAAGGGAGGTAAGGCAGACTTACCCAACTGGAATGACAAATGGAATATCATTTTCAAAGATGAAATCAGGGGTCCATATATTTAAGTAGATACCTCTTGAGCCCATGAAATATGGTCAACTTCGAAAAATCAAATCTCGGTCTTCTTTTTTATCAAAGAGAAATGCAAAGAAACCATACCGCAAAAATCATGTGAGAGATGGCCCTTGATAAGGGATTTACAACTCTTGTCGATCTAAAGAGCCATGGCCTTGGGGGATGACAAAATACCTATGAACTACCTGATCGAGTCATTTTCTACGAACTTGAAAGTGAGGCTTATGGAGGATCCTTGATGAACCATAACTTTTGGGATTTCATCCAGTTTCTTCATGAACTGCCAAGGAGTTGACTTGATCATTTTGTTAAGGGAAGCTACCAGAGCTAATATTGGTGCAACATCAGGGGAAGGAGGGAGGGAAGCGGGGGTGGCATGCTACCTGAGGTGAAGGCCATGGAGTACCTTAGAAGGGGGGGGCGTTAGGGTTTGCAGAGCTATTATTAGTAGAGGCCTATGCTCTTTATCAGAGTATTCTACTAGAAAAAGAATTCAAACCAAGATCTTTGATTTTCATCGAATATTCAAGCATAATAATCAATCTTATGGTTTCGAAAATAGTCCCCTCAAATAGAAAACTTGATTCCATAGTAACTTGAGTCTGAAAGGAGATTGGTAGTTTTCATAAGGATTCATTTTACCAAGTTTTTCGAGAACACAACCATCAGGATAATTCATCGACCATTTTAGCGATCATCTACATTCTTTGAGTCATACAAAAAAATGAGGGATGGTGCTTTCACCCCATTCCTTAAAAACCTTAGCAATATTTAGTCAGGAACATAAGGACACTCAACATTGTAATTAATTTCCACTTTTTCATAAATCGTTGCCATCGTATTTCAAGTATAGAGTATAGATATGAAGGATCCGCACTCCCCCTAATCGTATGCATGAATTAGTGGTTGTTTCATATTTTGAACCCATTATTCAAGGGTTGTTTAATCAAGGTGGGATAATGATTTGTACTGAGGAAAGTGTTTGATACAATGAAAAGGGGAAGTCATGCAAACGTCAAGCCCATGGGTTGGCACTATGACCTCCTGGTCTAGGATCGTTTCTCACAGGAGTTGAATTATCTCTTGGGATCCCAGAGACCCTTGTTCTTACCTCACCCACAGGTTGTTTAGAAAATGGGCATGAGATTAAACTTCACGAGGGTCCCTTTTCTCCTGGTCGCTAGTGCATGTGACCACGACTTAGGACCAAGCGCTTAGCGAAAGGGGTGTTTGGCGCTTCGGGACTGCAGCACTCCGGAGTTCCTCTGTTCCAATCTCAACAATAAATTTCTCCCAAATAGTTGAACCACCGAACTCAGGAAGAGTTCAAGGATCAACAGTCCACACTCCTCCTCAGATCAACAATCTACGTTTACTCTGGACTCTGGGGCTTCGGGAGATTTACCCAAAGTAACAATCCACTTCAATGTGCCAGAGTAATCCAGTCGTAAAGTGACTTAACTGAGAGGTGTAGGTATTACCCTATCCTTCCATTTCTCCAACGTCAAAGTTAAGACTTTGATCGGATAGTGGACAGGAATCTGTCTCCCTTGCACGATCTATGCCTGACAATAACTTCAGGGCTCTAGTCTTCGGGCTTTTCTCTCCACATGAAAATCATCCTAAATCACCTGAAGTGTTGAACCCCAAATAACTTGGAGATGTACGACTCTCTATTATCCACCCAACCTACCGCTGAGATTAAGTCTGAGCTTCGAAGCTTCAAGGCTCCTGACAACCTCTAACTATTCCAAATTGTCGAAGTGGTGAAGTATGAAGGACTCTAGACTTAATGACCATTCTCCTTAAAAGAAGGAATTCTCCACTTGCTTGAGTTCCTTCCTGGAACCTCACACTCGCTATTTCTCCTAAGCTTCATCCACTTTGATGAACTGAACCCTGGCGCACACTTGCGCATCTCTCCTAAGATTTTGAACCTTAAAACTTTATGGGGCCATCACTCCTTACACTACCTCTCCTGAGCTTGGGACTTTTTAAAGTCACTTGTGCACTCCTTGCTCTTGCTCTGTACAGGATTTCACTATCCCTCCTAAACTTTTGAACCTGTAGAAGGTTCACCCTCTGCACACTTGTGTTGGCATTGTGCACTCCTTGCACAAATACTATCAGAAGAGAAACAATTGAAACTTATAATAGAACTGTAAACGCATTCAGTAAACAGACATCATCCATACACATAGATGTAGAAATACAATAACACAATATCTATTCAATTCCAAAAAGAATAGAAATAGATTTTTACAGCCTCTATAAAGAAAATTTGAGAGTATTCTTCTTCATTCCAACAAAAACTTACTTTAGCATAGATTTCATTGATTTATACGTGAATTGTCTTCTTGAGCCTTCCCTACAGACTATTCTAGTGCTTTCACATATCAATAAAGACAATTCTATCACTAAGCTTATTACAGTAAATGCTCATTTACAATTTCATATATTAATTGACACTCAAAATCTATACAATCCTACATACATTAAGATAATTACAACTTCTTGGGGTGCATACAATGGCTCTAGTCTTTAGATCTCAAGGGATATTTAATTACAAAGGTTTTAAAATTTAAATACTGTGCTTCCTTGGAATCCAAACCCTTTAAAGTGCATTGTGTTGTATGTTGAGTCACCTTCCACCAAGCCTCATTAAATGATAACGATGACGCTCTTGCATCATACTCCCCTAGACACAATATCCCTGGGCTCATGTCCATGAGCTCCTCAACTTCCTTTCCATGTTACCCAATATTGACATCTTTAGTCACCCAGCCGGCATCTTCTATTGGATGGTCCTTCCATTTGACTAGATATTCATAATAAGCCTTTCTCCTAGTTCTTTTAACAATCCTCTGCTCTAAAATATTCTCTATCTAGAGATTTCTTGCTATATGCAATTGTCGCATCCACTGAACTTCACTTTCATCATATGCTTCTCATGTGCCATCTATCCTATAAGGATATAGGTCTTCTACATTAAATATCAGCGAAATGGCAATGTCCTCTAGCAGCTCATTCTCATAAGCATTTGCCAAAAATGTTTCTGAGGATTTTGCAAGGTCCTATATTCTTCAACTTCAATTTATTATATTTCACTCGTGGGAATATTTCTCTCCTCAGGTATGCCAGAACTTGGTCCCCAACTTCAAAATTTACCTCTTTTCTTTTTTGATCTATTCTATCCTTGTATCTCTGGTTGCTATCCTATAGTTTTCCTTTGATCTGTTCATGCAACTTCTGCATTTCTACGGCGAATTTTTTTGCTCCTACACTCTAAAATTCAACTTGTTCCAAATATCTTAATTTGAAAATTCCTCTGGGCTGCATTCCATATACTATCTGGAATGGGCTCTTACCAGTACTCATGTTTGGTGAATCATTATATGCAATTTTTTCTTGAGGAAGAACTTGATCCCATTGACTCTAATGTTCAGTCACTAAACTTCTCAGCAAATTTCCCAAGCTTCTATTCACTACCTCAGTCTATCCATCTTTCTGAGGGTGATACGTTGAACTAAAAGATAAAAATGTCCCCAATTTCTTCCACAAAGTCCTCCAAAATTGTCCCACAATGTTTTTGTCTCTGTCTAAGAATATGCTCCTAGGAAATCCATTCAATAGACTCATTGTCTCCTTGAAAAACAAATTCGATATGTGAGTAGCATCATTTGTTTTGTGACATGGTATAAAATGTGTCATGTTTGAAAATCTGTCAACCACCACAAAAATTGAACCATTCCCCCTCTGGGTTTTTGGTAATCCCAAAACAAAATCCATACTTATAGCATCCCATGGCCTATTTGGAATAGGAAATGGTTGGTACAACCCTCTATTATGATGTCTTCCTTTTGCATATTGGCAAATTCTGCATTTTTCCATGAACTTTTTCACATCAGATCTCATTCCTGGAAAATAGTATGAAGAAATCAACTGTGCATATGTTTTATCGTGGCCAAAATGTCCAGCCAATCCTCTCCTATGTTTTTCCTTCAGCTGATTGTCCCTCATTGAACATTTAGGAATACATTATTGACTCCCTTTAAACAGAAAGGCTTCTTGTATAAGGTACTCCATCCATGGGCTCATATCCCTTATCAAATGATTTTCACAAGATTCATAAGCCTCCTTGAAATCTAAGTCTTCTTTGTACATTTCCTTGAGGTGTTCAAACCCTAAAGTCTCCACTTGGAATTCCTGCAAGATCAAACATCTCCTACTCAAATCATCTGCAACTTTGTTAGCAATCCCACTAATATGATTAATAACAAAAGTAAAATTTTGCATGAATTCTACCCATTTGGCATGTCTCTGATTCAGTATCTCTTGTCTGGTTATAAATTGCAAAGCATGATCGTCAGTGTAAAAAATAAACTCTTTTGGTATAAGATAATGTATCCACTTTTTCAAAGCTTGAATTATAGCATAAAATTCCTTGTCGTAAGTTGAATATTTCCTCTTAGCATCATTCAACTTCTCACTGAAATAAGAAACATGATTATCATCTTGACTTAAAATTGCACCAATGGCCACTCCACTCGCATCACATTTGACTTGGAAAGTCTTCCTAAAGTCTGGAAAAATCAAGATAGGATGGTCTGTTATATTCTCCTTCAACAATCTAAATCCCTTCTCAACTTCTTTTTTCTAGTCAAAATATCCATGTTATTTCTTTATAGTATCAATTATGGTTGTGCATATACTGCTAAAATTCGTGATGAAATTTCTGTAAAAACTCGCTAACCCATAAAAACTTCTTACCTCGAACACATTTCTTAGATAAGGCCACTCCTTTATAGCTTTCACCTTCTTTGGATCCATCTTCAATTCATTTGAGGAGATCACAAACCCCAAATACACAAGTTATGTCTCTATAAAAGAACACTTCTTCAAATTTATCAACAACTTTTCCTATTGCAATGTCCTCAACACCATCCTCAAGTGTCTCAAATGCTCCTCTCTAGTTTCACTATTGTTATAGGACTAATCGGTAGGTGCGGACACTAACAGATCTCCCTAGATCCACCTAGATCTAGAACAAAAGAGGACAGGACATGACCCTTTCCCTAAGTTTTGACCATTGAATTAGCTAGTAGGGAGGAACAAATAACATACCTTTGTATCGCTTCCTAGAGTCTTTTTTTCTCCCGCTTCGCTCCAGTGCTCTCGTGAGGTCAAGACCAAGACAACACAAACCAACCAAAGTGAAGATAGCAAAATATATTCAACTGTCAACTTATGTGTATGATCAAGGAATTNCGCAAACCAACCAAAGTGAAGATAGCAAAATATATTCAACTGTCAACTTATGTGTATGATCAAGGAATTACACAATAAAGTGAGAATGAATTTATGGGAAAAGGACATGTCGCGGTATCATATTAATCGAAAGTAGAAGATACAACCTGTTCGCCTTGATGTCGCAAGCTTTCTTTCAGTGGCTCTTGGTTCCAACACACACACTTTCTCAATCCTTGTATGAAGAAGATCAAATCTTCTTGATAGACTTGCTAGAGTCTCCAAGCTCCTATTCAAGCTAGGTCCTTCACACAATTCTTTCACCAATTATCCAATGAATCTTGCTTAACCTTTTCCATGAGAATTCCATCAATATATAGGAGAGAATGAGATGGTTACTTGGATAAGAATGATCCCACAATATCAAGGAAACCAGTAAAAGGATAACCATTCGAATGCCAACCCATTATTCTAGAAGATTCCCTTCTAGAACCATCAAGACTTCATCTTTTTCCAAGCTTTAGAACGATTTCGCACCCTAGCTATGTAGTACAGTGCGAGAAGTTCGCACCCTAGCTTAAGGCAGCCTGCGAGAATGGGTCATTCTCGCACCCTAGTATATTAGCAACCTACGAACTCTCTTCAAACGTAAGTTTTCTGGGAAGAGATGAATGTCACTTTTATCAGGAGAAAGTTCTTATGAGGAGCCTGAGTACACCATCATCAATACACCATCAATATTGACCAAAATCATGGGTAACAGAATGCCCCCCAAAGTATGAGGCTGGAATCAGTGACAGCCGAAAGACTTTGTA
>JASDQU010209879.1:0-10609 GCA_032191745.1 Picea mariana
CCTCCAAGATCATAAGTTTCACATGTTCAATTCTTCCCCCTTTCCACCATCATAGAGCCTGCTTATATAGGTTGGGAGGAGCCTAACCTCTTGAGTTATGTTTAGAACCAGTTGGGAACTTTCTCCATAGATCAGGGATCTGTTGATGAGACCAAGAATTCGAGCACAACAGCCTCCTAATCTCGAATGTTCTTTCCCTTGTTCTTCTCAACGGGCTAACAATTGACCCAGATTAGGGAGCGCTCCTTCAGAAGGGCTGTCAGAGCGTTGTAGCGCTCCTTGGCAAGCATTGGGAAGCGCCAGCGCTCTTAAGATGAGCAGCGCTCCTCCAAAAGGGTCCAGGGAGCGTTATAACACTCCCTAAGACATCATAGGGGAGCGCCAGTGCTTCTACAGCAGCATTAGGGGAGCGTTCCCTCTCCAAACCTCAATTTCAGGGCTCCTTTCAGGTGTCAAGATTCTTTTGATCCCAGTAAACCAGTTCTCTTCCTTCAAATGAGTCATGTGAGATGTCATAAGTGTTTCCTTAGTGTCGTTATCACAGCATCATGTCCGAACATTGTTTGCGACACTAGTGATCAACTCGCGACACTTGCGAAAGCTGAAAGGAAGATGTGACACTTACGACAGTTGACAGGGACAATGTGACACTTATCCATCTGAGCAATTTCGACGTGTAACAACCGCAGGCGCATTTTACATTCCTGAACTTAGGGTAAGTGGGTTTTTAACCCATTCTTTTGCATTCTAACCCTTCCGGACCCCCCCCCGCCTTTCTACCTTTAAGCGGAGGGGGGGGTCCGGAATCCGTGGTAAGCAACAGGCAGATCTGGGCGCGTGAATGCTGACCATCCAGATCCGTTCACTGCTTACCGCAGGCGCATTTTACATTCCTGGACTTAGGGTAAGTGGGTTTTTAATCCATTTTTTTGCATTCTAACCCCCCGAACCAGAAATATCGCTAACACAACCAAATCACCAGAGTAACTTTGCTAGCTCTTTCCTCCCTTTTTCCCATGGGAAATGACTTGTTTCTTATAGGGATTTAGGGATAATTCCATATAGTTATTAGAATAAGATTCTTGAGCTCATAATGGAAGACTTCTCAAGGCTAAACCCTGAAAAATCAGTGGGAAGTCTCATTCGTCGAAACCAAATCCAAATATAGGAGCTTCTAGTCTTGGTTGTTCCTTAGACACATAGACAGAGTGATCGATCGCTCCTTGGAAGGCTAAAAGGAGTGACCATATCTTTTGGTCGCATCCAAAATGAAGGAAAAAGGTGATCGAGTTGGAATTTGGCTGGAAACTCACAAAAGAAGTGGTAGGATTTAAGGATTACAATAAGGGGTTTCTAGGGGATAATGACCTAGTGATTAGGTGATCATTAGGTGGAAAATAACTCTATAACAAATTCCCCCTAAAGTGTGAGGTCAGAAGAGGTGTTTGATGGTCGAAACACTTTATAAATCAAGTCGCAGAGCTTTGGGAAAAGAAGCTTGGAGAAGAGCATCGTTAGTCCTACAGAAAAAGATGCTTGAGGCAGACATACCCATGCTCAGTAAGAAAGATAAGAGAATAGTCACCATAAATACACTGTGGATCCATGCATGACACAATTAAGGGGATGGCGGCCTGTTGGCAGCCAATTCGCATTTTTATCCTATCCTTATAAGCTGCCTACACCAGTGTTTTGCAACCTTTGATTTTCATCGCAATATTTGTAATAAAATGACACTATTATTTCATGTGTTTGTACACTTACCTTTGTTCTCGTTTTCACGACTGCAAGCGTGAAAACTTTGTTTTCGAAGTCACATTAAAATCATCACTAGATCATTTTGGTTACTCTTGTATATGTGTTCATTGCGTTTCCAATTTAATTACAGTCGCACAGTCGGCAAGATACCAAGATCTTTACTCATCTGGCATTTTTTAATTGTTAATATGACTTCGTTTTTACAAGACTGTGATGATATTCTTATGATCAAGTTTGTGATGCATTGGTGGTTTGATTTCTATGTTCTTTCATCAATTTCTTTGATACATTGGTTTCATGAAAACATTGACGTTGTGGTTAGACCCTTGCTATAAATCATTTCATACATATTTGACATGATCGAGCCCTTGGTGTTGATTTCGAATCATTATTTTGGTTTTAAAACTATGCTAAAACTATGCTTGCGCAAATCTTTGGTCGACTTACCATAGATTTCATTGATTGATTGAATGGCATGGTTTTTTAACATATGCAATAGTAATTTTTGAATCGTTATATGCGTCATCGGTTGTACTGTGGGAAATGACTATTTTGCATGGGCTGAGCTAGCTCCACCACCTTCGCACATTCTGTCATTAATGCTTTCCCCCTATCTCGGGTCACCTTTGCTAGTTTTCGGGCGAGCCTGTGATTTATCAACCCTACGTATACTCTATTCAAACCCTTACCCATCAACCCTTCTCACCATGTGCTCCTGTCTATGGCACCGGTGGTGCGCATAGAGCCAAACGGTAGCCAAGCTATGTTGCTATTCGATAACGCCCGTAAGGATTTAGAAAACAGTGGTTGGCTGGTGTTTATACAGAGGTTCGAGGGTTTCAACCTTTCGGTTGCCCAACAATTCACCCTCACCTTTGATGGTTGCAGGGCTAAAGTCGATGACATACAGCTCGAGCTGAATGAAGAATTCATAAGCTCTGCTACAGGACTAGCAGCTACAGGGCAAAGGTGGTTTAAAAACTCCAAAGTCGACGAGGTGCCATGGCCATTACTATTCGTATCAAGAAAGATTGTTTCCTGTAATAAAGGTATGCCTATTTCTACCCTCAAACCCAGGTGGCACGATCTTTTGGTAATTGTTAAACAGTTTGTGACCTGTGAAGGTCGGTATGGCTTGGTTTTTCGGTATCACCTCTGGTTATTGATGAATTTCATGGGCTATCCTTTGAACATGCCACATTACTTCTTGCGTAGTCTTTACAAGATATCTAAGAGATTCAAGCACGAGAAGGCTGATAGCAGCCTTTTTCATCACGGCTTGATTAGACTCATTATCGTCCACCATTTAAACCTTAGTGGCGATAATTGGCAAGCCTTTCTATCTAGAAATAGCTTTGCTAATCCAGAGTCTGCTCAAATCGACAAGGTTGTGGTCAGTGAGACTTTGGCTGGACCAGCCGTGCCACTTCATATCCTTCTACTCCCTGTCAAACCCTCAGTTTGCCCCGACTTGGACCTACTTGATGCCTTGGTTAACCCGTGTGCTAAGGATGATATTAAGGCCATGAAAAGACCTGTGAGGAAGAAAGACAACAGTGATACTACTGTCGACAGAAGGAGGAAGAAAAATGCTCGATTGATATCAAGACTTGCCCGGAACAAACCTAAACAGAACATCGACCAAAAGCCCATAGTGCTGAGCGAGGACTCGGACTCCGATATCGAGCGTTTCCTAGCTGAAGAGTACCCCTATTCTCATGGCCTATGCTCTAAGAAACCCTATGACTATGTCTCTAACTTACCCCCGTGCCTCAAGAATGATCCTAACTACCCGGGAATCAAGCTGCACAAGGAAACCCCTGGTAATCTGAACAAACCCTCGTCTGTGAAACCAAGGCCGGATCAGTTATCGTGTACACAATGTAATGCTTGGCTAGAGCGTTATTTCATCGACGTTCCCCTGTTGCAATCAAAAATCAAATCATTAGAAGAACAAGTGACAGTGTTGGCAAAGGAGAACAACAGGCTACGGACCAATGAGAAGAAACACAAAACCATTGTTTCAATTATCTTCAGAAACGTCGAAGCAACATCATTCTTTGTAAATTCAAAATTATCATAACCGAGTTGTTTTTTGATTGTCCAGGTATGAATTTTGATATGAATTTTGTTTTTTGAGTTGATATAACCGATTGGATTTGCTTTCAATATCTCTGTTCGTTTTGATTCAAAATGATTCTGTTACTTTCGTTTTACCAAAATAATTTCATTATGAATCATGAATGGGAAATTTGTTTTCTAAACTCGGACACACCTATGATTTAGTTAACATGATTCCATTGTTCTCAGATTAGTAGAAACGATTGATTTTTTTTCGATTTCGTTTGGATTGCTTTTTGAAACAATTATGTATGGATAATCGATTGGGTTTGATTTTGGTTAAGTTCTGTTTGTTTCTAAACATTTCTATTGACTTCAATTTACTAGGAACGATTCTGTTTTGGATTGGATCAATATTTTCGTTTGGATTTTCATTACATTCGACATGTACACAAGATTTGTTTGGTAAATATGATTTCGCATAACAGTTATGTCGGTCCCAAATTGGTTTGATTCATTTCTTTTGGTTGAATCTGAAACGATACTGTATGCCCTCGATTAGCAGTGATCATTTGCATATGCATTAAAGATTGATTCGAGGTAGTTCTATTAGTTTTACATTAAGAAAAAATGATGATCCTGTTAATTTCGTTTGGATTCGAAAAACGATTTTGTTAATGGTTGAGGTGACATTAACTATTGCATGAATGATTTGTTTAACCGGTTACAGTTTGTGTTGATTGAAATAGGTTCATGAAAATCATTTCATTGCTTTCGAATTATCTAAGCAATTTTGTTTACCCCGAATTGGTGATAACAAATGTTGAACAAGATGCATGTATCTTTCAGTTGACCACGATTTCGTTTGTTTCAAATTTGCATACACATTTTGATTTGAATGATTCGTTTGGTTTCTAATTAGCAATCAAATATTTGTTTAATAGTTTGAATATAATTCTTTAAGATTTGAATTGGTTTTGAAACGATTATGTGTTCAATTTATACCAGCTACAGAATCGCAAGATTTTGTAGCTAGTCTTAAAATTAGATTTTTGTCAATTTTATCAATAAAATATCCTCTAATCGTGTCTATTCTTGTCCTTTTTCAGGTGCATACGAATTACAATGATCAATTGGGCATGTTGTAGCAGTTTAGGAGATACTTTTGTGATGTAGTTTTTGTTTTAAGTTGTTAGCTTGAGTCAGAAATAGAGACTTGGGATATTATCCCCAGATTTTTTGTAAACTATTTTGACAATTCCCACAAGGATGTTTTACCCTGTGGGAAGTCTTTAAATACTTGTTATTTTTTGTAAAATCATCATCATCACTTTGGAGAGAACCAGACGATGGATTTATGATTCAAACTAAGATGAAAGTTGATGTCTTGTAACAGCTTTCACTTTCAATATATCAAACTTTTGTTTCAAGTTTTTTGCATATCAGTTTGCAATTAATTATAGACTACTTTAGCTATCATGATTCATTGCATGTTGATGTGATTTGATTTATATGTTGTCCATATCTGATCTCTCTTATTTAAAAATACAGCAATCACTTTATTTCAATTTAATGAATACAGGTTTATCTTTTTCATTAATTGAATTGTTTTGCACAAATTGTTGCACACAGATTTATCTAATTGTGATGGTTTGTAAATCATAAAATTGCTGTAATATTTTATGTCTTGTTTGTCCTATCGTTTATATTTCAAGAGCACAACTGCTTCTAGTTTACGAGAAGCTCGTGGAGAATCTGGTGCGGGTTTCCTCCCACCAAATAGCTGAATCAACTACTGCATACAGGACAAACCTGAAGAGTTACTTCAGGTCAGTTTGTTATTTGTTATTTGATAGTTAATTTGTTAGTATAATATAAGTAGTTTAGATAGATATATGTATAGTTCAGATTTGTAGTTAGAGTTATTATTTTAGTTGATTAGCTTAGATAGTTTTTATTTAATTTCTTTCTCATAAAATTATATAAATCAAAAAACAATAGTTTCGATGTCTTAGGACAGTTTACAAATGATTTTTGCAGGTTTTCATTTAAATCTGTAATTTGTAAATATTGTCCATTTGTGATTAAGATCTGATTCTGTTGGTAATTGAACATTTAATTTTATAGAATTATAGTTGTATAATTTAGGTAATAGATTGTATATATGTATTTTAGATTGTTATTTAGTTTGCTTTAATTATTGTTTTCATTTAGATTAGTTCTTTAGTGTAGTTTTCATTTGTTTTCCTAGGACTTAGATCGGCTAATGGAGCCACTAAACCCGTCAAGGTGGGTCATCCCAAATGGCTTGGGTTATTTAGACAACCTCGGACCGGATCCACTCTTCCAGTTGGCGAGCGTTCAATTTCGCCCGTCAACAAATGGTGCTAGAAGGAGGGCCTGAAATTTATTAATGGCACGAGGCGGTCATAAGACTCCTCCACCACCTAATCGCTCACCTATAGTGACAAGAAGGCATTCGAACGACAACATCCCCTCTCAAACAGCAACCACATCAAACGACGATCCACGGATCACAGTTGAGCCAACAACCCCAAATCCTATAGGTGGTGACATACAAGAGGCTGTCCGCCAATCTCTCATAAGAACACATAGTGCCTTCGCCCGTTTGAGGCAGCCAAATCGACCTTCGGACCAACCTTTAAATTTCTTTGATATCAGAGAACAACTCGGAGGCACTAACCTCACTGTGAACCCTATAGATCCAATCCTCGCTCTTGCTACAGGAGGATCTGGAATACCTCCCTCACCACCTCCATCATCCCCTTCTTTTTCGGGAGGAGACTCCTCTGACGAAGGCAATTCCCCTTCTCAGCCTTCCACACCGACTACACCAATGGCCAACTAGAACAATCCTGCTAGACCTTGGCTCGACCGGAATGTAGTATCTGTACCTGGAGATCAGCATCTGTTACCCAAACAGCCGGAGAAGTGGCTTCCCAAGTTTGACCCTGACTCTAAACAGATCATTGAAGATCACATTAAAAATTTTATGTTAGCCATTAGACTCCGTAAGCTTGGCATAGCTCTCCTATCTTAACGAGAATTCGTTTCAATAAACAAATTAACGAAACACATATATGTTTGTATATTTGATCACTATTTGCCTAGAATTGAAACTAATTTGAATGTTTTGGTTACAGTCGAGATCTCATTCGAGAATACTTTCTCTAAATCAATTTATTTTCAGTTTTTCAGTTTTTTTTTAAGTTGTAGCCCATACTATTATTATATTGTTTTTCCATCTTGTCGGTCTGTAATTAAAGGTAAAACAAGTTGAAATATGATAATGATGGAGAGCTAGGGCTGGGCCCGCAGGAGTATTTTGTGTTTATGTGTGATTGGATAAGAGATTAATGTGTATATAAATCCATGCCTGCGGTCCATTTTCTCTCGAAAGTAGTAGTGGTTGTGCCAACTTGGTAGTAGGTCGGTCGAAAAAACGAGTAGGAAACTCATATCACAAAGCACCTCCTTCCCTATGCGCAGCGTCTTTTCACACATCCATCTTTTGGCAGATACATTCACTTCGATACAAGTGAGGTCGACGGGAGCAGGTGAAAGTTCTACGGGTTTGTATTTGTATTTTTATTTTTTGCAAATTCCTTGCAAATTTGTATTTTTTGCAACTTTTTCATTTGAATTTGGTGAGCGTGAAGGACAATAAGATCACTCAACAATATTTTCATGTTTAGAGAGTCTGAAAAGGGATTAAAGAAGACTCAAGAGGGATATTTTTCTCAAGTAATCCCGACGAGATCACTTGTACCAAGAGGGGGAAGAAAGGGATCCCATGCCCCCATTGGATAAACCAACAGATCAATTGTTGAAACCATGTCTCGAGAAGGAAAACATGAGTGAACAATTTCCTTCTCAAGAGCAATTGAACATCGAGCATAAAATGCCACATAATTAACTCGTGGCGGGGTAGAGTCTACATGAACACTAGGAACATATAAAGGGGCAGCCTGAACTAACGTTGAATTAGGATGGTGATTATCATATGCCAATTGGTTGATCGTGACAATGCTTCCATTGTGAGGGAAATGCATCACCTGAAAAAGCATATACACCACAACATTCATAGCATATACATAATCATGCCTGAGAAGCATATTAAAATCTAATAGGCCTTGCACCACTATAACAACGACGAGGACAATATTCCCATCTAACGAGATAGGAAACTGAGGAAGAATCCCCAAATGTTCACTAAGACATCTGTCAAAAGCCAATAGCTCATGCAAAGGAGACACAAGATCAGGAGATCCCAAGGCTCATGAAACCGAGGATAAAATACTTGTGGAGGCTCCTTCATCCACAATACATCGATGAATGTTTTTTGAATTAACTTCAACCCTTATTTGAAAAGGTATAGAAGAAGGAAGACGAGGCTCAACAAGGTCATTCCAATCAAAGGAAACCATCCTAGGACTTGGAAGGGGTGTGCTCGAAGTGAGCATAATGCCCCCTTATTCTAAAAGTATTGAACTGGAAATGATAAAAACATAGTCGGTAGACACATCACTCTCTAAGAGAAGAGTGGGATCACCTGAATATTGCATCGACGTGACCACTTTGGTAGACTCGACACTCTCCAAGAGAAGAGAGGGATTAGCCGAAGACTGCATCGGCATGACAACCTTGGTGGACTCGACACTCTCCAAGAGAAGAGAGGGATCAACCGAAGACTACATCGGCATGACCAATTTGGTAGACTTGACACTCTCCAGTAGAAGAGAGGGATCAACCGAAGACTGCATCGGTGTGACCACTTTGGTAGACTCAACACTCTCCAAGAGAAGAGAGGAATCAACCGAAGAATACATTGGCATGACCACTTTCTAAACCATTGGTTGAATAGGCTGAGAGACAACATGGTCTACAGGCACATCAAACCCCAAAAGAGGAGTGGGATCAGTTGAACATTGCATCGGTGTGACCACTTTATCAACCAAAGGATGAAAGGACTGTGAGGAAACCTCAGAAGACTCGGAATTAGAAGATCTTTAATACAAGGATCACAATCTTTGTACCTCTAGAATGCGAGGGCATATATGAGTAAGGTTATCTCCCTTACAAATATTACAAGGGAACTTAGGCTTACATCCTATCCATCTAGGTTTATCAATAGAATCAATGCCCCCAGCATGACTAATAGTGGTCGGTTTGACATCTCCAACATGACTTGCAGAGTTTGGTGATTGGTTGATAACATGACTCACAGAGGCTACAGGCCTATTACAAATATGACTTGCAAGGACTAGGTTCATGCCCCCAGCATGACTTGCAGAGGCTGGGTGTTGGTCTTCAACGTGACTTGCAGAGACCTGTCTCCAACATGACTCATAGAGGTTGGTAATTTTCTATTCTTCCTCTTTCTATTTCATTTAGACTTCTGATTACTAGTCTCTATAATTTCACCAGAGAAGATAGAAGGAGGAGGAGAAGCTTTTGTTGACAAAGGAACATCAACATGATGCCCATAACATAAAGTGATTAACTGAGAAGCATCAAGAGCATTCAAGACATTTGGAATGGTACCCAACCAAACCGGTAGTCCCACATTCAACCTAGGAATGTACAAAGTGGCCATCAAAGGGACACCAATGTTTCTGAAGAAAGGAAAATCACAAGAATCCCCTTGTGAAGGTGTTCCTTGGTTGGTATAGTCAGTAACTTTTTCCATGAAGATCTTATGCACAAGTTCTCCCCTGGTGGGATCGTTAAAGTCTATAAAAGTCTCACACATTGACTTTGGCGAACCAGTGTTATCAAAACAATGCCTATAAAGAGGCAGCCTCATGTTTCTAAGAAGAATACCAAAAAGTGCTCATGACCGGTGAAGTGGGCGGTTGACTACCTTAGGTCAGAGACCCAAAGGAATGATTGACTAACTCACTATGAAAACTTAGGGAGCGTAGAGCACACACTAAAAAAATTCCTATAAGATAAATCAAGCAAACCACTATCTAGTAGGAAGAATAGTTATACCAGCCAACATTAGAGAAACTTACCGGTGCAAGTGCAACTCAAACATGGAAGCACCCTCTCGGTATAATCTAAAAAGTGTGACCCAACGTCCTCCCTAGGTACCACGGTATACCCCCGCAGTCACCTGTGTAAGTCCCTAAAAAATTGGGCAACTAAGTTTCCATCTCACAAACAGTCACCAGGCGGGTAGAGTCGACAGTCAGGAAGATCGCAATGAGAAGGATAACAAGTCCGAACCTATCGAGGGTATCGAAATCAAGTGGTCTGGAATACAATAGAGTATCTCAAATAGATTCGAGGTCCATGAAGCTCCATAGGAAAATGCAGGGGATAGTATTCCCATGACAAATCCTCAATATCTGTTCCCCACTATGTTTAGTCCGGCTTTGGAGGGGTTATCTCCACTGCCTTTCCTCACGCAACCTCATGTTTAACCTCTGTATTAGAGGGGGGTACCAGACAACTTTCACGTCACTAGACTTTAACACTCCCTAGCTCTGACTCCAATGTTTGTTTAACGACCTTGAAGAGTTTCCTCTCCAACCTAATTCAAGGCCCTAACCCTAAGCTAGTTAGTTGACCCTACAAACATAAAATTCTAATTAATTTTAGGTTTAACATTTGTTTTAATGGATTAATTAACTGAAATGATATGGTGGTGAAACTAGTGATTTTATGAGAGACGAAAAGAGGAAAAAAAGACAAAACTTGGAAGCAAAATTACTTCTAGGCAAAAGTAAATATTTGCAACTAACTCTTTGTAACCAACTTTTCA
>JASDQU010209880.1:0-27819 GCA_032191745.1 Picea mariana
ATTGGATATAGTTGAATGGTTTAAGTATAAGTTGAAAAAGGTTTTAAATTGTACTTGATACTGATTCAACCCCCTCTCAGTATCAACATATAGAGCATATCGATGCATGCATCCTTTCTTCCACCTCCACATTGGTGGACAGTGATTTATTTTCCAATACATAAACGACCTCCCTTTGAACCTGGCCGATGCACTAGCGCGCTTCCACTAATCCTCATTGGCACTCATCCTTATCCTTGATGAAGTTCTGAACATAAAAACTGACACAACGATAATGTTCACACAATCATCTTCGTCACACACATGTCGTCCATTGGATAACCTCCTTTCATTTTTGTCGATCCATTGCATATAAGTAGCATCTCACCCTTTCACCTTGAAACACTGCATAGCCGACACACTACTTGTCTCCATCTCCTGTCTCTAACACACTACAAAAATGATGTCAACCCCTTGTCGACACTAATAACATCGATGATGATCATATTTCTCTCATTGATCCTGACCTAGACAACAAGACACATTTTTTTCTTGTGTCCTATCTCATCCTCCTCTAGTTCAGACCTTTATTGTTGCACCCGTTAGTTAGTATCCTAAAATTTTGAGTGAATATTCTCTCCACACCTAATTAGACAACTAGTCACTCATTTCCTATCTTTCTAACCCACTTCATATTGAAATAATAATTAAATTCATTATGTCTCTGGGAGGATTCATCATGCACATCGTACTAGCTTTTTTATGTTACACTTCTTGATTTTATGACTAAATATTGATTTTGAAAGTGTTTTCTAGCATCAGATGGGTTAACCACAAAACTTATTGGTCTTTCGCTGGTGTAGATTTGAAATGCATCTTGAAGGAAAATCAGTCAACTCGGCTTTGTGACCGCATTAAGCGCCTCGAACATTAATTGGCCATTTTTGTGGACTTATATTTATATTCCACTAATACATTAACTTAGTTTCAATGAATGAACTAAGAGCCTATATATCACATATGACACAAAAAATGACATAGTTGAATTATGGCGAAGTAGTAGAGAGAACAAGCTCCAAAATTTCATTAAAAAATGTCCTTGCTTGAAATTTTAGGTATTGGTCAAAGTGTATTTGTCACTCCTTAAACATGCTAGTTGTATGACTTATGAAATTACAATTCCAATGCAATTGATGGAACCAAAATACGAATTTTGGAAGTGCCAAAATGATCACCAAGGATTTCCCTCCAAGCAAGCCTCGTTAACCATGGTCTTAATTAAACATGGATCCACTTAAATGCTTGAATAACATGTTCATTTATCTTTATATAAGCGTCTCTTTTTTCTCTCCAAGTTGCAAAAATGACAACTCAATTAGACATCATACGAGAAAGTTATGGGCTTTTGAACTCAAGCTGTTGTTGTTTCTTGCCGGTAAAAGGACACTTTGAAATTTTTTGATTTGTCTTCCTTCATATCGGAGGAGTTCTTTTGATGATATCTGATTCATTCTCGAGGAGTTCCTTTGATGATGTCTATTTCATATTGGAGGAGTTTCCAAAAACTCCTTCGAAAGTTCATTTAAAGTTCTTTGAAAGATCAAAAGGAATTCATTTAATGTGCTCTGAAAGAGAAGGAAAAGTTCCCATGAAGTCCTCCAAAAAAATTTGAAAACTCCTCTGAAAAGTTGTTGAAAATTCCTCCAATATTTAGTTCAACCTTCTCCAAAGAGTTCCTTCAAATTCCTCCAAAACCATAGGAGGAGTTCCCTCAAACTCCTCTGAAACCATCGAAGGAGTTCCCTCAAATGCCTTCAAAACCATTGGAGGAGTTTCCTTAAACTCCTCCAAAACCATCGGAGCAATTGCCTCAAGCCCCTTTGAAACCATCAGAGGGGTTGCCTCAAACTCCTCTAAAACCATCAAAGAAGTTCCCTTAAACTCCTTTGAAAACATTGGACGAGTTATAATTAACTCCTCCAATGAAAATCAAAGGATTTCCCATCAACGCCTCTAAAATTTCGTAGGAGTTCCCATTATTTACTCTGAAACCTACAAAATTACCTTTAGTAATTTGGCCATAACTTTTGACTACGATGTTTGTTTTGCACGTTCCTTATAACGTTGGAAATTTATTTGCGAGATATACAACTTTTGGTTTATATGATTTGATAAATTCCTCAAATATTCTATAAAAATTATGGGATTAATATATGCCACATTGTTAATATCCTCAAAGAGCAAGACACTTCATTCAAGTATAGAGGAACCAAGAACCAAACCTAGGGAAGCACGTAGGAACTATAACTTAGTTAATTTTTTTAATTCTATGGTTTCAAATGTGTATTGATAATAATTTGTTTTGAAGGATATTCTTTGATCACTCATCCAATGTATGTTTAATGGTGCTAGGTACCAATGTCGAGAGGAGGTCATGCTCCACGTCATCGCAATGTGATCTACAACTAAGGAAAATAGAACAATAAAATGATATCAATTGTTCGCATAGTGGGAGGTAGTCAAGGGAATCAAGATCAAATAGTTGAACAAGGGATCCAAATTATGCGACAATAAATTCTCCTAATACCCATGTCAATTATTACGGTGCATGTGACACACTATGGGTGAAATCTATGATGGCCCACCAATGCTAGAAGACAAATTCGAGATATTATTGTTGTCTTCATGCTCATCATCCCAAAGGATGCAAATAAAAACATTGGTAAGAGAAAGGTCATGGGGGTAGGTGGAAGGCCAAAATTCATATCGAACCTTAATAAATACTATAATTGTACCTAAATAAGGATTTTTTTTTCTCATCAAACATTGTACATTTATGAACTATTTTGGTAAGGAATTGTCCTAAAATTGAGGAGATTTCCATGGAGCTTTGATGTATCACCATTGAAACTGTCAATATTGAGAAGCCCTCAGTGCTTGTTTTTTCTAGAGAGAATAACTCACATATGTTGTTTTTTTGCTACAAACTATTTCAAACAAATGTTTGCTATTCACATGGGTTGTAAGAGTATGTTTGCTTATGTACTATTCTGGTGCAATATATGTTTTCTTATAGCTTTTTTATTATTCATTATTTCTCATGTCCTGATATTATGAACTGTCAATGTATGTGATAAAATGGCTTAGACTGTTATGTTTATATATTCATGTGCATGTGTTATACAAATTTATTTCTTCATTACAACTATCTAGGTGAATCTATTGGTAGAGTTAGTTTCATTTCATTACTCATTCAATTACGAATAATCTTCTCCTGCCTAAACAAGGATAGGTTTAGAAGTAGATTAGAGCTCTTCATTTACATAGTCTTTATCTACATATTTTATTTGCATACCCATCCATCATTCACCTTCATATGTGGATTGGGCCACAACCGGTAAAACCAAACCCAACAATGGTTTTTGGGACAAAATCTGGATGGGTTCCCTATTTGAAAGAGTGAGAGGTCTATTTGAGACTTTTTAATGGGGATAACCCCTATTTTTGACAAAGGGGGATTTGAGATCCATCAACACATCCCTTGGGTTCTACAAGTTGAGGGGAAGTGAGCTAGTGGACTAGAATTAGTTGCGAGTTTAACTATTGAGAGAGGGACATTAGCTAGACTTAGGGACCACCATTTCTTGTGGATTCATAGCCCAAGATTGGGGGTGTATTGTTGTTGAGAACTATAAAAACAAGGTTACAGTTGGGAGGAATTTTTTTCCTCTACATTGAGTTACATACTTGTATAAGATAAGTGTTATTATCTGATGTGTTGATGTGTTATAGTCTGAATTATAATGGTTATAAATTTTTGTTGGGTTTTTTTTTCTATCAGAGAGCGTGTTTGCAACCGTGAAACCCTTGTCTTTAGAGTCTTTCTTGTAGTCTCCATGGAAGGGGTATATCCTGAGCACCCTCTCATCTTTGAAAATAAATTCACTGCTCTCAAGAAGTCGGTTGGTTCATTGGGAAACCCCTTTGCTTTCCCAACGCACACCCAATTCGTTAAAAAAATAAATACGATTCTTGAAGTCATGATCCCTCAAGCAAATCGCATCAGAGACCTCTCTTATGCTTCAAAAAGACTTATCATTCAATTCACAAGAATCTATCAATCTCCCAGATATGTTGATATTTGGATTGCACAAAATTAGAAACCATTAATCAATGGGAGAATGAGCCACTTCTTCTTCGGTAAGGGTTTTATATATTTTACTTTGAGATAAAAGAGGATCGAGACCTCTTTTTTCATAGTGGTCCTTATTTTTATGGCACAAGGGGTTTATACATGAATCAATGGAATTCATATTTTGATCCGGAAAGTGACATCCCCTCTGTAGTTCCAATATGGGTCTACCTTCCCCACTTTCCCTTCCATTGTTTAGGGGATGAATATTTAAAGAGCATTGGGGATACAGTAGGAAAATACATTGACAGATCTGAACCAAAATTTGCAATGTTTTCATGTGATGGAATATGTGTTGAAGTAGATCTAAAAAAGGGGATTCCATAAACCATCAAACTTTCTTTGGATGAATGGACCCATATCCAAAACCTAGACTATGAGAAACTACCTTTCAAATGAAAAATGTGTCATGAATATGAACATTTTGCAAGAAGCTTCCTAAATAGCAAACATGGCATGCCTGAAACAAGAGAAGCATAAGGTGAAGGATGATAACAAGTAAGAAAGAAATCCAACACTGGACAAAATGGAGGCTCAAAGAATCAAGAGGAAATCTTGTCGCAAAACACCAACACTAGACCATCAAAACACAGATCTCAATCCTATGAAGAAAATAAATACCATGATGGGTCACCCCTCAAAGGGAAAATTATAACAAATAAAAACTAATTTGAATCACTTGGAGAATAATCTGCAGGTCAAGCAAGGACCAACGATCCCATGCCTTCGACCTCCACTCATGAAGACTTAACTCTACTTCATTCCACACAAGAAATGGATTAGGTTGGGGAGAAATTTGGAGAAGAGGAAAATTTACAGGAAGAAAACATGGATGAAGTCCAAGAGACATAACCACCAGACCCTCAAGAAAGAATCAAAACCAAAGGAACAATGCGGGTTGACATAGAGGAAGGATAAATCATAATAGAAAAGACCAGAAAATTGGGAAGGCGCACAAACAAACATGTAAGGGAAGATAATTCCAATAAAGAAAAAATGCATGGGAAGCAATACTCCATTAAAAGATCACTCAATAATGTAGTTAAATGGGGTGGAAGCAGGGGTGCAGATCAACTCGTTCCTAGTTGATGGACCTCCTCCATACTTCGTCAATGAAATTCCTCTCATGGAATTGTAGAGGCTTCGACAACACCTCCAAGGTGGAAGATCTCATATATATTGTTAAAATAAATAAACCCTCTGTAATTCTCCTCCAAGAAACTAAAATGAAGGTCTCTCCAATGTTAGAACAAGCTAAAAAATATATTCAAATAGGTGAAGGAACAACCATAAGTTCAACAGGTGCTTCAGGAGGTATTATGACTCCTTTGGGATTCACAAATTTGGGAAGAAGAGGTAACCTTCTGTGCTAATCACTAGATTCTCACTGTACTAAAGCATAAAAACACTAGTTTAAAATTATCTCCCATAAATATTTACATGCAAATTAGATATTCAGATAAGATGGAATGTTGGTCTTCTATGTTTTCAATCCAAGAATCTATTGATATGACTTCAATAATGGTCGATGGTGAACTTAATACTTACCTTTATCAGTCATAAAATAAGGGTGGAATTCGGGTGAGAGACCCTTAGAGTGAATTTTTTTTTTATCTCATCTCAATATGGGACCTCCAAGATATTCGACCCCTAAAATGGAAATTCACTTGGAACAATCGCAGGGCTGGACTCAACCATATAGTAGTTCGGTGGGACAGATTTCTTATCAACAATGATTTTCTCCTATCTTCCCTTGATATTTCTTCCTGCATTATTCCCTTCACCATTTCATACCATAAACCCATTTCTCTTCATTTTTGTCCCCCTGTGAACTTTTGGGCTCTTCCCTTTAGATTCAATCCTCTATTGCTCGATTCCCTCTTGTCTCCAATTTGGTCCGGCAAGGTTGGTCTTCTTCCATCATCTGCTCCCCAAACTATGTTTGGAAAAATAAGATTAAAACGGTCAAACAAGTGCTTAAGGAATGGGAAAAATCCACCTTTATTCCCCCAACTAAGGAAAGTCAATCTAGATTATCAAATCTAGTAGACATTCAGCGAAAACTAGAAAATAAAGAAGTAACTCAGGAATATCTAATCACGGAAAAATAAGCCTACCATAAACTCCATTATGTAATGAAGAAAGAAGAGGAACATTGGTGATTAAAATATCAAATATTATGGATAATATATGGATATTCTAAAACCTCCTTCTTCCACAAACAAGAGAAACAACAAAGGAAAAATAATGCAGTTTCAAAGATCCAAACAAAGACCGGAAAAACCATAGAAAAGTTCAATAAAATCAAATTTACAACAAGCCAACACTTTGCATATTTATACTGTCAAATTAATCAAGAAGAAAATGATACAGTCACCTAAGAGATGTTGTAACATATTCCACAAAACATAACAATGGATGACAATGCACATCTTACTAAAGAGATCATAGAGGAATAAATGCTTCATGCTATAAGGAGCCTTGAACAAGATAAATCCCTATGTCCAAATGGATTCTCTATCAGATTCTACAAACATTTCTGGGGTTTAATCAAATATGATCTCCAACACATGTTGAACTACACCCTTCAAAAAAATAAAGTGGGTGGAGCCACCAATTCAACTTTTTGGGCATTAAATCAAAAGGAGACAAACCCTTCAATTTTTTCTAGATTTCGGAAAATCTCCCTCTGCAATTATTCCTACAATATTCTCACTAAGAATATTTCCTCAAGAATAAAACCCCTTCTCTCGAATCTAGTTTATGAAAACCAAGGTGGGTTTATGGAAAATAAACAAATCCATAATAACATAATTTTATTTGAGGAGGCTATTCACTCTACCAGAGGGAGAAAATATAAAGGAATGATGCTCAAATTGGATATGGAAAATTCCTTTGATCGATTACAACACTCCTTCCTTTCAAAGGTTTTAAATAAATATGGATTTTCCTCATACTTTATAGACTAGATTAAAGCATGCATTGGCTCCCCATGGATAGCCCCATTTATAAATGGCTACCCGAAACAATTCTTCAAATCAAGTAGCGGTCTAAGGCATGGTTTCCCTTTGTAACCCTCCCTATTCATTCGAATGGCAGGTTCTTTAAGTCAAAAACTTGAACATGAACATAGATTGGGGCGTCTCCCTTGAATTCAAATTGTTTCAGGTGTCAAAGAAATCAATCATTCCCAATTTTCATATGAAACTCTTCTCCTTGGAGCCTCCTCCCCTATAATTGAAAAATATTCAAGCGGGTTTTGTTCAACTTCTTAGAATCTTCACGAGGGAAAATTAACAACAAAAAAATTAGAATATACATGTGGAACATCTCAGGACACCATGAAGATACCATCTCTAGAATATTTGGATTTCAAATGATTGTAAAATGGAAATACTTTAACTACCTTGGCATGCCCATTTTCCATAACACTGCCTCTTCATAGTATTGGAAAACAATTTTGGATAAACTAACCAACATAATACAAAGTTGGGGTGCTCATTGGTTAAATCCAACAGGTAAAATTGTTCTCTTCAAATAAATTTTTCCTGCTCTAACAATTTTGCAGTGTGTTAGATTAATGGCCCCTAAAGGAATCCTTGAAAAAATCTCAATGCTTTTATGAGGATTCCTTTGGGAAGGGGGGAAATCATTCCACCAAACATGCCAACATCACTCAAACTCCAAAGAAATTTATTTGGAAGCTACGATTATACAAGAAAGAATTTTACCACTAGAAAACATCAACAAAATTCTTAGATACTCTTTTTTGATGGAGCATCCATAGGCAATCCAAGGGTGACAAGTGTGGGGGAAGTCCTCTTCGAATCCGAAGGAAACAAGGTTATGGAATTCATATGGGGATTAGGGAAATCCACTAATAATAACACCAAGGTCCTTGTAGTCTTCATGGGACTTCACATTACTCCATCTAATAGATCTTCAAGGCTCATGATTATTGGGGAATTTGATCTGATCACAAGGGAACTATGCCAAAAAATTAAGATTACACATCCCAATATTGATAGAACTCTTCTTCTAATCAGAGACATGGAACATAAATTTAGTAAAGTTATCTACTACCATGTGTATAGATCTCAAAATTCTATAGTTGATTGTCTCGCTAAAGAAGCAAAATAATTTTCTACCGGGAAACTAAAGAAAGGCACTCACCTATGGACACAATATTTCTTGGATGATTCATTGCATCTCACCTATGGAAAAAATATTTCCCTCACTATCTCCATGTGCCTTAAACCTCTCACACATGTCGCTTGGATTTGAGACTGGAACCCTCCTTCAAATTCACATCCCCTGAGTCTGCATTTTGTCATTTCTTTCATGACTTCTCCCTCGCACTCATGTGGGAATTGGTACTCTACACACCTCAATCCCCCCTGCAACAATCCTCTCATGACCTAGAGATTCATGGGACATACATCCTTGGCCTCATCCTCTGTCATCCTCCTACACATAACTCATTTCACCAATGTCATGTCACTGGCTCTTATCTGTTGCATTTTGTTGTCTAGTCATATGCATTTGAATCTAAAATGTGGAAACATTGTTCAGTATCAACTTGACTCAATTAAGATTTAGCCTCTCATATCATCGTTGGAATGCAAGCAATCGCCCAAAATTATTTGGTGTCGTAGCAGGGGTGACTATCAATGATCAGAATGTGCCATTGGAAGATTACAGGAGTAGATACAATCACAACAAGAGGAAATTGAAGCACTTAAAACCTAAATTGAAAAAAAATCTTGAAAATTTCAGGCTTAGGAGAAATGCCACAATGAGGAATTGGACCTATTTATGCGTGTTGTCAACAAGAACTCAACTCTGATTCACTATGTTTATTGGTCTCGAAAGAAACAAGGTGCCCAAGAGTGCAATCATCCAGCTGCATCTGCAAAATCTAGGGCTTGAAACAAAGCCTCCTTCCCACAAATGCATTTGATTGCTCCTATGGACTCAAGAACAATGCAGGAAGAACATCCATACCCAGTTACAACTCATGCGAATGAGCCCTATCAACATAATTATGTGGACACAAATTTACATCTGCATTAGTTTTTCATGTTTAACAAAGTTTTCTATTTGATATGTTCCTTTGTAGCTATCTTCCTATGGAATTTTTGTATAAATTGCATCAATCCAAATCAGAGACTTTAGATAGGTATATAGACTAAGATATCAATCATATATTATATACATTTTTCCTATGGGAAGTTTGTAATTCTTGTTGTTTTTGGAGAAATACAGGCCTTTTTTTAATACAATTATAAGCGTTCCTATTAAAAAAATAAACAAATACTTGCTCGGAGCAAAATGATTCATTTAAATCCTTGTTCATATGGTTGAATATTTTTGTATGTTATTTAATTTCTTCTATGCACATTTCAATGATTGTAATTATATTTTTAAGCAGTATAGATAGTTACATGACTTTATTTGTCCTGTTGTGTAATTATTTATGCATTTTGATCTAGTATTAGAAATTTTATGGGGTCATTTTAGCAGTGACATGACCCAGCTAGGGGCTCGGTATGCTATAGAAAATAAGGTATCATGAAAGGGAAGCATTATCTTGAATCAATGCTTCAATTTAATCAATCCACTAAAAGAAAATAAAATGAGCATATCAAGGGATAATGATCCCCGAGTTTACTCTCAATTATGAAATTCCCCATTTGGAAAATTGTTCTATCTTATGCTATCAAATAATCCACTAAATTGGCTCCTTGTTTGATTTGGAAAAGGTATCTCGATGTCCTAAAATGTTAATTACCATTACATTTACCCATCATTGTAATTCCTATGTATATGCTGAAATCCTTAACAAACCCGTTCCTCCTAATTCTTCCATATGTAATTATGCCATCCACATGGTATCTCTACCTTCTATAGACATATTTTTCTGGATGTAGCCTATCCTATTATTTCAAGTATTTCCTTATCTTCACACTTCCATGTTTCTAAAACAATATTTGTGTTGAGATTATTCAAAATACATTTTAAATCATTTTCCTTGTCCTAGGTAAACCATTGATGCTCCATGTACAAATCATCATTGTACATTGAGATTATTCAAAAGAGATTTTAAAGAATTTTTCTTATCCTTGGTAAACCATTGATGCTCCATGTACAAATCCTCATAGTATGTGTTATCTATGCTTTATGTTACATCTCTCATCTTAGGTTATCAACTTTTCTTTCAATTATCACAACATTGTTTTCTTTCAAAAATGTGATTCTTACATCTTCTCTTGCTACTTTTACCTTCAGTCATTTCTCCTTCATATTTTATTATGTGGAGAGGTGCTTTCTACCCATGTATGACTGAGATGTTTAGTTCCTTTAGTACTCAACATGGATTTGACACTTACTAAAAAGCATTGTTAATAACACAAATTTTCAATTTAGGTCATAAATAAAATATTCAAATGGCTACCTTAACTAAAATATTTTTATATCAAATTTATATATAGAACTTAATTAAAAGTTGAAAAAATATTATTTCAACTATAGGTTCTTTCTACATATTAATATGAGGGATATGTGTAATTACTTTAGTGTTTAACATGGAGTTGACAAGCGGAATTTTTTTTTTGTTAATAATAAAAGAAATTTAATGTGGGACATACATAAAATATTTTAGTGGCCCCCTTAAGTAGAGAGAGACAAACCAATTAAGAGTAAAAAAATTCCTTATAGTTAAAACACTTCAATGAGATATGTGATTATTTCAATGCTCAACATGGAGTTTTCTCCAGTGTACACAAACAAACACGCATCCCTCAATGTGTAAACACTCTAAAAAAAGTTTGCACCTCAAGGAATTTGATTCCTCTCCATTGACAAATCCATCTATTTTTGTTGGTGCATCACTTAAATATTTAATCTAAATCTTTTCTTCTTTTAAAATATGATTTAATACTTTGTATTAGCAGATTCACATCACATATTAGTCCTTTCCGCAGGCTTAGAGGGACTATAGCGATCGATAATTTTTTGACTACATATTAGTTTGTCCTTTGACCCAGAATATTTGCACAATACCTATTGTTGGAGCTATGGAATTAAAAGAATATATTTTAATATATTGAAAAGTGCCATATATGTACTGATCTGATTGGATAAGAGATTGGAGGTCTTATTGTCAACTTCGCTATTCCCAATGTTTTATATGGAAACATATCCAAACTTTTTCTCGTATACAATATTTTTTAATCATATATTTTTCCTATATATTGCTTGAAGGTGGATTAATGCTAGCATTAGTTTGAATGTTTGTATTATCATTTTCTACTAGATGAATATATCCATAAGTTTTGATATGTACTAAGAATATTTAAATGTTTTGATATCCAAGATTTATAGTGATTGAGAATTCCAAAGTTTATAGCGTCTTTACCGGGTGTATTTTTGTTGAAATGTATTGACACTTATTCTGAGATGCCTCAATAGGCCTGATAGTTTAAATGTTTACATGACGCGACGTCCCCCAACAACCTTGATATCTTAAATGTTTTCATACCGTGAGGTCCTTAGACAGCCTGACAACCTTAAATGTTTATGTAAATACGCTTCTCGGAGTACATTTTTCCTCGAGATTTTTTATACAGTTACAGTGAATTTGCACAATCTTATTTTCCACCACAAGTTCAATATCCATTCTATGTTTCATCCTTGTTCTTCCTTTGCAATGCAATTTCATAATCGTTGAAGCTACATACATTGTTTACTAGTTCGGTGAGTGATTCTTCTTCGTTGGTTTCTCAGTTGCTTCTTGTTGTTGTTTCTCTCGCGATTCGACATGCACTTCCGCATTTCATCGTTTCAGAGTAAGTTTTGATGCCATAGTTTCATTTTGTATTCCTTGTTTGTTGTTCAGTGTTTGTAGTTTGCAAGTAAGAATGTTTGCTTATTTGTAGTCGCATGCTCCTCGTATGTTTCTGGTTCCTTCTATGCTTGGGCTGTAGTTTCGTAATCGTTGGAGATACATATGTTGTTTACTGGATCGATGGTTGTTTTTGGTTCATTGGTTCATGGGTTCTTGGTTCTATTTGTTTGGATTGAGTTTGTGCTTTGGGGCCCTGGGGGTGCAGTTCAGCTTGTTCGTGCTTTCTCGCTGGTTTGGTGCTTGTTGTTTTATTTTTTTTTATTCGGCCTTGCAAGGTTGGGATCCAGTGGTGGTGGTTGGATCTTTTCTTTTTTCCTTTTTTTTTTGGATTATTATTGTTTTTTTGGGTTTTTTACGGTGTTCAGCCCCTGCACCCAAGAGTCGACGTGAAGTTGTGTTATTTTCCCTATCTATCGAGGCTGATATTTTTTATTCTGTGAGATTTTGCTAGTGCTTCACTTTTGGCATGAAAGAAAATAGTTGCATGCAAAATTGTTCGAGGATTACATGTGAAATTGCAATATACATTGTTTTTTTGTTGGAATAAAGCATATGTATGCAGGCTACATTTATAAACCAAGTATGGTCAGATATGTCGATATGACATTATATGTTATTTCTCCTCTACATAGACTAGTGTGTGCACGATACAATTTGTGTTGTGCTTGAGATATAATATGTGCAACAAAGTTTCTGCAAGATTATATTTGGATGTCTGGAAGCATGTCTAGGTAGTTTGCCACGGAAAACTGAAAACGTGTATCATGGGCACAACAGTATGTGTAGAGGATAAAGAAGATGTATTTCCATCAGTAGAAGCATATCTGGATAAATTTCCATGAAAAACCAAAAATCGTTTATCTACGAGCATGCAATTGCGTGATATTTTGTGCCTTGTAATATATGTTGGGCAGGAAAAAAAAATTACATGTTTACATCCATGGATAGAGAAGCACAAAGGTTCATGTTTCTGCTTTTCTAAATTGTTCGTTGAGTCTGTTTTAGTGTTTGTACATATTGCTTGTTCTCCAATGAACACCAGCTTCCATTGATGTTCATTGTATTTTGTGTGTTTCCACATTCAAACAAACATAATAGCTGGAGAAAATGAGGGAGTCTCCACTGCATCAGTTGAAGAGGATATAGAAAGGTGGATTCTTGTATTGTTGTTTCATATTGCATTATTTTGTATTTCGTTTATGGTTTGTATATGTGTTCAACTAGTTTATTATATGTACATGTTGTGTGCCTTCCTACATGGTAAATTATCTTTGTTACATGCCTTCCTGCATACTAACCTGCTTCACTCGCTGTGTTTTCACTGCATTGCTACATTTAAACAAACATAATAGGTGGAGATGGCGATGGGATCTTTCGCGGGTAAATAACCCTCTTTCTCTTTCTTTTACATGTATGTCTTCATTATAAGTTATCTTCAATACATGCTTTCCTGCATACTAAGTTAGTTCATGTACGTTGTGTTTTCATTGCATTTCTACATTTAAACAAAGAGAATGGTTGGACAAGACGATGGACTCTTTGGTGGGTAAATAGACTCATTTTTCTTTCTTTTAGATGTCTGTATTCATACTAACTTTCCTTCATGTGCATTGCATATTCGGCGTTGCTGCCTTGGAAAAAATAGGTTGCTTGGACATGGAGATGAATTGTTCTGTGCAAGAGCAGAGAGTTCTGTGCTACAATATTCTAAAAGGTATACCAAGTGTGTTGGTAAATTAAATATACAAACTGGGTGGGGGCATATAATATTAGACATGAAAACAATGAATTGGCAGTAATGGGCCTTTCTGCCCTCCCTATTTCTACTTTTTCCTATTTTATTATCCCTTTTGTTTTCTAATTTATTTGCTTAGTGTGCTTTCTTAAAATTCCTTCGTGCTTCAGTTGGCGGACCAACAGATTCACATCTGGGGTTGTTCTTCTACCTTATTCCATAGTTACCCACTTTCTCGATTACGGGTGCCAGGCTAGCAGGTTGAAGATTGCTCCCCTGGCTTTCAGGGGTCCACAATATACAGATTGGCCATGGTGCCCCGAGTTCACACCCTGTTTACTATTAAACATTTCTCTAGTTAAAAAAATCAGATGCATACAACTTTATGGTTATTTAGTCCTTCTGATGCACAATATACAATGCATATCCTTGTTTAATCCTGATGTTCATCTACACATGCTTGCATCAAAAAAAGTTGGACTAGTGACATGGGCATGAGGAATCAGTCATCCCAGACATCAGCAGACTGACAAGGCCAAAGGTAAAGATGCATAGGCTATGCTCTTACTATGTTTACTAAACAAATATCATATGGTATATATTCATCTATGGCATGGCGGATATGTTGATGTCATCTACAATACATGGTTTGCAGCTCACAAGAAGTATCAACAAGTACAAGTGAGACACCGAACACACTGCATGTTCTACAGACTAAGAGGAGTGGTTGCGAAACTTTGGCTCCATAGTTCATCAAATCTATGCATGTACTTGTAGATTTATGCCATTGAAAGAAGAATACAAAATATATATATATATATATGTGCATTGCCATTCACTTTAGTTTTCCTATTCAAAAAATGTCATTAGGTATAGAGTTGTGACATCCAAAGTACTGTCAATAGAGGGATTGAAAAACTGCCGATTTGCAGAAGTGTTCGTTGGGGACATAATGGTTGTCTATTGCACCTACTTGGACAAGGAAAACAAAAGTAGATCCATTATGCATGCTAACATGACATCCATCGAGGCCATGATGATCGTGACACTAGCTATTCCTCCACAACTTGTCCAGAAACATGCAAAAAATATATTGCCGCGTAATGGGATATCCATTACAAATTTTAATATATTTCCCAAAACAGTATATGAGCATGGTGATTGCGATCGAATTATTTTGTTGAACGAAACAAGCATTGTGGAAAAAATTTCCACTATTTGTTTAGAATATCGTTTCATCCCAGATTCAACTATCAGCCAGCTTGCACAGAGCACTGATATTTACCCAATCAGAATGATTGGGGTAGCTGTCACACTAGCAAGAAAAATTTGCTCGCAACACATTCTCCATATAAAATATGGAGAGTCGGACAACAACAAGGCAATGGTACCGCTTTTCATATTCAATTTTGTCCTTTACTTATGCATGTGCATGTATCTTGGATAAGTTACACAAATATTGCATTGTTCCATGTTACAGCTACAATTGTTCGATACGTATTCAGATTTGTTTTCATCAATGGAACAAAAATTGCATAAAGAGTAGATTCCACTGATGTTGTTAAAAAATATAACAAAGAAGAGGGATGCTAGAGTAAGGATATTTCGGACAACCTAGGCAATGTTTGTAATAGAGTTGCGAGAAGATATAGTAGAGGATATAAAGAAACTAGCTAGCTCTACAACTGTTGTGCGTATACATCCACAAAATCATCCTCATTTTTCTTATAGAAATAGCCTTGCACAAATTTTTGAAACTATTTACTTTTTTTTTTTTTTTAAGGGGAGGGGGGGTGCAGTTGTGTATTATATTATTCAATGTATTAATTCCTATGCTCATGTTCCCAGGTTGAAGGTGTTTTAGTTTCATCCAATGTGTACTCGACCCCCTTTGAACCTTTATGTGAAAAATAAAACTCCCATGCTTCTGCCTCCACTTTGATAAGTGATGATACGATTGATTGTCTGCGATGTGGTGAAAAATGTCCATATATATATGGGCATTGCGTCAATATTGTTATCTGAACCGTGGGAAACACAACCGTGCATTGTACAGCTAGGCAGCCTCTGTTACAAAATGTGCTTCCTAAGTTGGCAGAGTTGTCATATGAAACTTATTTACAGAAAAAGGCAAGCAATGTGTACATGCCGCAAGAGCTTTAGATACATAGAAAATTAACCTTAAATGAGGACAATGCAATTTTTCATATTGGCTGAAGAAGGGGAATATATATATATATAGATATCAAACTTTGGCAGGAAAGGAAAATACCTCATGTGTCTCTGTAATATTTGTTCAGCATCCAGATGAATGTTCATTGGACTTGTCTAGCTGGGATTGCACACACATAATATTAGCATGGAAGAAAACCCCTTATATCCCATGGCCCTGGTTATTTTCTATTGGAAACATATACCAGATGCAAGATAAAACGAATGCGACGATGTCTTTTCTTTCTATATCAAATTATTTGGTGCAAAGGTTGATGGGTTCTTCTTTATGGAACCTTTTGGGAACTTTCTTGTGGCCTATTTGAAGTTTGGTTGGTTCTTGGTTATGTGTTTTGTCTGTCAATTTGTATACCGTGGAACTCCAACTGTTCTTTGGAGGACACAAAACAATATAATTGAATTTTTTAGCCAAATGGCGTGCAGATCCGCCTGATAGTTTCTATGGCGTTGACACAAATGTACTATGTGTCTTGTTTTAGCAGATTTCCTTGATCGATGGACTTGGTCAAATTATTGTTCTGGAATACTTTGAAATTAATGAATGTATATTGTGCAAAGTTCAATTGTGGTATCGTATCAACAAGAGGCCCTTAAAATTCAAATTGGTCATTGTTTTAGCATTTTTGGTTATTTGATGAACTTGGTAAAATTAATGTCCTTGAATAATTTGAAATCAACAAATATATACTGTGTGGAGTGCAATTGTGGTATCATATAAACAAGGGGCCCTTAAAATTTTAATTGGTCCTTGTTATGCTTGCGGTGATAGAATTTAAAAAAATAATTCTTTTGTTTCCTTCATTTTTTTTAAAATAAGCGATTTAACATCGTTTAATAATTTAATGTAATTCACTTGTAAAATATCAATATTTAATATTAATAATTTAGTATTTGAAAATAATGTTTTTAGATAAGGTTAGATAGGATGAACATCCCTAAACAATTGCAATCTTGAACCCACCAGTCATGGAGTCCTGTCGATTTCTATTTTGCGGAACTCCGAGTGTTGTTTAGAGGACACAGAATAATAAAAGTGCAATGTTGAGTCAAGAAGCCCACAAGTCCACCTCTCAATTTGTATATCGCAGAAGTCTGGGTCCTATTTGTAGGACATAGAACAAAAAAGGCTCAATTTTCATCCCACCACGCCGAGAACCCGCTATCCAAAAAGTGCCTAACTATGGAATGAGGGATTTGCATATTCTCTATAAAATCTCATGTCCATACTTTATAAAAGTACATGTTTACTATGTATTTCTCGTTCGCTGGAATACTTTTATATCACTCGCCCGGCCAGATTGTTCAAACTTTCTTGTCTAATTAAATTCTGCAATATCAATATTTAATATTATTAATTTACGTCCAGTCCATCTGTCAATCTGTATATCGCAAAACTCTGAGTGTTATTTGGAGAACACGAAACAATGAAAGTGTAATGTTGACCAGCCAACCCACAGGTCCGGTTGTCAATTTGTATATCATGGAATTGTGGGTGCTATTTGTAGAGCACAGAACAATAGAGGCCTAATTTTCATCCCGAGAGCCCCCGATCCAAAAAAGTGGCTAAATATGGAATTAGTATGAAATCCCTATGGGACAATAAAAGTGAAATGTTGAGCCAAGCAGCCCACAAGTCCGCATATCAATTTGTATATAGCGGAAGTCTGGGTGGTATTTGTTGGACATGGAACAATAGAGTCTCAATTTTCATCCTGCCAGGCCGAGAAGTTGCGATCCAAAAAGTGCCTAAGTATGGAATGAGGGATATGCATATGCTCTATAAAATCTCATGTTGAGTCAAGCAACCAGCAAATTTGCCTGTCAATTTGTATATCGTGGAAGTCTGGGTGCTATTTGTAGGAAACAGAACAAAAAAGGCTCAATTTTCAGCCCTCCAGGCCGAGAACCCGTGATCCAAAAAGTGCCTAAGTATGGAATGAGGGATCCACATATGCTCTATAAAACATTATGTCCATACTTTATAAAAGTGCATGTTTACTATGTATTTCTCGTTTGTCAGAATACTTTTATATCATTCGCCCAACCAGAATGTACAAACTTTCTTCTCTAATTAAATTCTACAATATCAATATTTAATATTAATAATTTACCTGGATTCCATCTGTCAATCTGTATATCGCGGAACTCTGAGTGCTATTTGGAGCACACAGAACAATGAAAATGCAATGTTGACCATCCATCCTGCAGGTCTGGTTGTGATTTTTTTTATTGCAGAATTGTGGGTGCTATTTGTAGAGCATGAAACAATAGAGGCCCAATTTTCAAACCGCCAGCCCGAGAAGCCCCAATCCAAAAAAGTGACTAAATATGGAATTAATACGGAATCACTATGGGACAATAAAAGTGCAATGTTGAGCCAACCAACCTACAAGTCTGCCTGTCAATTTGTGTATCGTGGAAATCTGGATGTTATTTGTAGGATACAAAATAATAGAGGTTCAATTTTCAACCCTCCAGACCAAGAACCCATGATCGAAAAAGTTCCTTAGTATGGAATGAGGGATCCGCATATGTCCTATAAAATTTCATGTCCATACTTTATAAAAGTACTAGTCATATCCTTCCACCCAGAATGGACTAATTTGGCCCTCTAGAATTTCACGTGCAACCTGTGCTCTTGAATTTTTCTGGACTATGCAGAGGTGGTTTTAGCTAAGGGATATTCCATTTTCCCTGCAACGTTTTTCATCTTCTTCCTCATGGGAAGCTTCTAAAAACTATCAATTTCAGCACTGGATGATTCATCGAGGAGAAAACTGAAAAGATCTTGCATACTACGGATCCCATGCATGTGTTTGTCGTAGTGATCTAGGTGGATATTGGTGGCCACCCACCTTTTCCAGCTGGCTCAAAACAACTATCTAGCAATTTTGATAATTTACTATTTTTAGCAGTTTTTTGGGTCCTGAACTTATGGAGCCATTTTGAGGCCCTAAACGACATTTTTTGGGGTCATGAAATTTTGTGCAACTGTTGTAGTCCTCAGATAGATATTTCCAATTGGATATCATAGGCTTAAAATGAAGATCGTATGCAAAAGTTACGACCCCGGGAAGTTGATGTACTGACTTACCCAAATGTGGCCCACATGACTTTTGGCACTTCATCTCCTAGGGTTAGGTTTTTGGATGTTTAGGGTTTTTGAAACTCCTGTTTATTGTAAAAAGGCGTTGAGAGCCTCATTTTAATCATCTTCTTGTGAATGATAGCAACCATCACATCTCTTCTCAGAGATAAGACGCCACCATTCCAGCAAGCTTGTTTTCCGCTGCATTTTACAGTTTCAACTTATTTCCTTATTGAATAGAAAACCAGTTTTACTGTATCTCTGTTATTCTGCATTAAGCATCTGGCAATAATCTGTAGTAATTTCGTTATGCTCATAAAATCTGGATCAGTGGTATCAAAGCGATCTGCTCCTTGTCATCTTAATGCATGTCGCGAACGAGGTCAGAGTACAAAGATTTGGGTCTCAAGTTTGTTTCTCTTGAGGACAAAAGCTCTCGCACACCTAAGCGACCTCTCATGGAAGGAGAAAAGAAAGATGATGGGACAGGAGATCCTTTCAAACTGTTGATTGAGGAAGCCCTCACACAACAGAGGAATGATATGATGGATAATTTCACGCAAATCCTTCGGCGACTACCAACAGGCAACGCATCTTCTTCGAGCGGCGGCACTGCCCCCTTCAAGGTGCAAATAAACTTCAATATTCCTATATTTGAAGGTCAGATAGATGAAGATGTTGTAGACAAGTGGTTGAATCTACTAGAAGGGTATTTCTCTATCCATAATTTTTTGAATAGAGAAAAGATTACTTTTGCGCTCCTCAAAGTTGTTCCCCATGTCAAATATTGGTGGGAAACTTTCTGTGAGAAAAAGGAAATAGAGGAAACCTCATTATTTATAGTGCCACCTAGGAATCCTTCAAGGATGTTATTAAGGAACAATACTACCCTGTCAGAAGTTATGATGACTTTTATACCAAATGGACCACACTGTGGCAAGAAAGAGACCAAGCAGTGCTAGATTTCACAAATATCTTCCATACCTTGCGCACCAAGAAGGGTATCAAAGATTCAGAGAGGCATATGGTGCTCAAGTATCATGGTGCTCTCCATAGATACATCCAGACCAAAATGGAATTTCTAGAAATCTCATCCTTGGGCATGGCCTACCAATATGCCATCAAAATCAAGCAGAAGCTCAAACAAAAGACATGAAAATTTGGGTTGGGGAACCCCTCATAACAAAATCCAGGAAAGGGCGGCCCCAACCCACAGAACAAAGGACAAAGAAAAGATGGACAGTATCAGGACAACCAGTCCAAGCCACAAGAAAAGAAGGACACCAAAAAGACAAAGAAAGATACTGGGAAGTGGTGTGACTTCCATAAGAGCCCTTGGCATAACACTACTGACTGCCGCTCAAAGCAGATGCTAGTGGCTGAAGTCAAAGCCTATGAATCAGATGCGGGTTCTGACTCTGAGTCAGAACCAGAAAGGGGAAGACGGATCATTGATGTGCAACCCAGTGCCATCGTTGCTACCACAAAGCTCCAGCATGGTGAACCATATGAGCCAGAAGAAGGAGAGCACCTCTTCCATTCACAGATGTGGGTAAAAGGAACCCCACTGCACTTCATCATTGATATTGGTAGCTAGAAAAACCTCATCTCAGCAGAGGTCATCAAGCGGCTGGCCCTGCCGACAACATTGCACCCACAACCCTACACCATTGGATGGCTCCACCAAGGAAGCGATCTTCGTGTCAGCCAATAGTGTCGATTATCGTACGACATCAAGCCCTTCAAAGATGAGGTACTATGTGATGCTTCTCCTCTCAAAGTTTGTGATGTTATTTTGTACCAACCTTATTTATGGAAACATCATGCTATATATGAGTCTACGCCTCATAGTGTTATTATTACTTTGAACAGGAAATTGTAGAGGATACCTGAGGTTGTCCCACCTAGTGCTATTTCCTTGATCTCTGCTAAGCAATGCAGGAAGGTCATCTCTCAGACAAGGAAGTTTGTCTTCTTCGTGATTCGCTCTCAGAATAGGAGAAAAATCAGAGCCACATCTAGGATCTTTCTGGCCGACCTCTCCACGTAGCAAAAGCAAGTAGATATGGTCGTGGAAGAATACTTGAATATCTTCTCCTCACCTATCGGGGTACCTCTGCACTATCAGGTCAAGCACCCAATCGATCTGACCCCCGACACACCTCTGCCCAATGGGCCAGTCTATCGTCTCTCTTTATTAGAGAATGAGGAGATAAAGCAACAAATCCAAAAATTGCTCCACAAGGGGCACATCCATCCTAGCTTATCACCTTGCAAGACCCCAATCGTGTTGGTACAGAAGAAAGATGGAACTTGGCAACTTTTCATTGATTATCGAGATCTGAATAAAATCACAGTAAAAAACTGATACCCAATTCCCCGAATCGACGACCTCCTTGATCAACTCATGGAGGCCAAATACTTTAGTAAGATTGCTCTGAAGTCTGGCTACCACCAGGTCCCGATAGAACAGGCAGATGTATGGAAGATCGCCTTCAATTCAAAGGAAGGCCTTTTTGAATGGTTGGTCATGCCCTTTGGTCTGAAAAACTCTCCAACCACTTTCATGAGGATGATGGACGATATCCTGTGACCATTCACCAATACTTTTGTAGTGGTGTATCTTGATGACATTCTCATTTACAACAAGACTTGGGTCGAACACTTGCAGCATATCCAGTAGGTTCTGCACACCCTGTGGTAGCACAAGATATACACCATCTTGGAAAAATTCTCCTTTTTCATGGACAGAGTCCATTACCTAGGCTACACCATTGATCAACATGGCGTACATGTGGATCCAACCAAGATCCAAGTCATCCGTGACTGGCTAGCCCCAACCACACTCACTAAGCTTTGGAGCTTCTTGGGCCTTGCCAATTTCTACTACAGGTTTGTGTTGGGATTCTCCCATATTGCATGGGCCCTCAGCCAAATAACTAGGGGTGGTGGTAAGGTGAAATTTGCGTGGGGCCAGCCCCAAAAACAAGCATTCGATGATTTGAAGAAATGCTTGTGCTCAGCCCCAATACTTTCACTACCATACCTGCAGTGGCCCTTTGAGATTGAGACTGATGCTTCAGACTATGTTGTGGGTGTCGTTCTCATGCAGCAGGGCCACCCCGTGGCCTATCATAGTGCGACGCTATCAGATGTTGTCTGTAAGTACCCTAATTACGACAAAGAAATGTACTCCATTGTGAAAGCCTGCCTCCAGTGGAGACATTACATTCTTGGGAGGGAGATAGTCATCCACACTAATCATAAGCCACTGCAGTGCATGCAGACACAAGGAAAATTACAAAATGATCTCCATCAAAAGTGGTCCACATACTTGCAGCAATTCCACCTCAGCATCAAGTATAAAACAAGAAGCACCAACTGCATCATTGATTGCCTTAGCAGACCACCAATCGTAGCACTCACCACAGTGCTAGAATGCTATAGCCATGAGACCTCTCTATGGCCCCAACTCTATGAGATAGACCCAGACTTCGCTACCACCTACCAAATGTTGGGTGCAAAGGTAGTTGTCGATAATTTCCATCTTCAATATGGGTTGTTTTGTTGTCTAGACCATATATGTGTTCCATCAAGTGAGCGAGCGAAGATGATCTGGGAAGCCCACTACAGCTGGGTGACAGGACACTGCGGCATCGAAATGATAATGTCAATTCTATAAAAACATTTCTACTGGACAAAACTTCGATAGGAGGTGAGCAAGTATATCAGCTCTTGCACTACCTGCGCTATTGCCAAACCAACCACTAAGAAACAAGGACTGTACACCCCTCTTCCTACTCCTGACAGACCATGGGAAAACATATCAATGGACTACATGTCGGGCATCCCATCCACCAAGTGGAGAAATGACTGTGTTTTTGTGGTTGTCGATCGCTTTTCTAAGATGGTGATTCTGGTTGCCTACAAGAAGAGCATCACAACAGAAGCCACTCCCAAGATCTTCTTTGAACGAGTCTGGGTACATTTTGGAATCCCACAAACCATTGTCTCAGATCGGGATAGTCGATTTCTCAGCACATTCTGGTCAAGCCTTTGGTCATTGTTGGACACCAAGCTCACCAAATACACAGCCTTCCACCCCTAGAAAGATAGCCAAACCGAGGTCGTAAATCGAATGATCGTGCATATCCTGCGCATGTATAATTCCAAGAACCCTCACACATGGGATGAGAGTCTTCCCTATGTCCATCATAGCTACAACTCGACATAGCTCAACTGGCCACAACCCCTTTCAAGTGGGGTTTGGATTCCAACCATTGGGTCCTATAGATGTTGCACTTCCCCTTGCGGTCACCTCGATCAACTCCTCTCGTTCTCCAACTGAAGCTGAAAAAGCCACCCAGTTCATTGAGAGGATCCAACACATCTGCCAATAGGTTCAGGATATCCTATAGAAGTCTAATGACAAGTACAAGCAACACCATGATCAACATCGGGTTCCACATAAGTTTCAGGTGGGAGACAAAGTTTGGTTGCACTTGCAGAAAGAACACCTTACAAGACCCCATCGGAAGATTCGTCCACTCCATTATAGGTCGTACACCATCACCAACGCTATGGGGGATAATTCTTTTTCACTCAACATTCCTCCTTTCATTGGCCTGCACCCAATGTTCAACGTGGACCTCCTTCAGCCTTATTTCCCACCATTATTGGACACCTCAGATGTAGCAGAACAACTGACACCAACAAATCTCAACCCCAACTACATACAACAGGCATCTAGTGATCAGATTGTGGACACACAGATCAAGGGAACTTGACAACAAATGATCTAGCTTTATCGAGTCATCAAAGCAGAGCAACTCCTGCACTAAGGCAAGTGGCTCACCCGGGGCCAAATTCAACAGAAATTTCCTCATATGATGGGGGAAATCAATGCAATGCAGACCATTGATTCCTAAGGATGGAGAATTGATCCAAGTGGATATCAGTGGCCACCCACCTTTTCCAGCTGGCTCAAAACAACTTTCTAGCAATTTTGATAATTTACTATTTTTAGCAGTTTTTCAGGTCCTAAACTTCCGGAGCCATTTTGAGGCCCTAAACGGCATTTTTTGGGGTCATGAAATATTGTGAAACTGTTGTAGTCCTCGGATAGATCTTTCCAATGGTATATCATACGCTTAAAATGAATATCGTATGCAAAAGTTACGACCTTGGGAAGTGGATGCACCGATGTACCCAAACGGGGCCCACATGACTTTTGGCGCTTCATTTCCTAGGGTTAGTTTTTTGGATGATTAGGGTTTTTGAAACTCTTGTTTATTGTAAAAAGGCCTTGAGAGCCTCATTCTAATCATCTTCTTGCGAATGAGCGCAACCATCACATCTCTTCTCAAAGATAAGCCGCCACCATTCCAACAAGCTTGTTTTCCGTTGCATTTTACAGTTTCAACTCATTTCCTTATTGAATAGAAAACCAGTTTTATTGTATCTCTGTTATTCTATGTTAAGCATCTGGCAATAATCTGTAGTCAGTTTGTTCTTCTCATAAAATCTGGATCATGCAGATACGCTCAATGTTTTGGCACGAAGAACTGGGTCTAATTTGTAAAGACAGATGTGCAATACTTAATGTTTTTCTTATTTTATGAAATGGATTTTCTATTAAAAAATATTTGCTTTCGACTCTTCGTTGTTGCTTCTTTTCTGGATTTAACGCATGTTCTCATTGACATGGTTCGGTTCTCTAGTAATTCTTCGATATTGTGTTTTCTTAGGTTATTTTTTTCTAAAATGAAACATCTAACAATGATATGACAATGTACTATGTCAATCCACCAGCCTTTTATGCAACAAAAAATGGATTGCACAGTTTCAAACCAACGTTAAATTCTATTCGTAATGTAGATAGAACATAGAAATACCAATGCATAATGTTGCAATGAAATCGTTATTCTTGTTTCTAGACATCCAATTATTAAGTTTTAATGCTAACAACCCATAATGCAAGAAGTTTAATACTTGATTTAATATGTTGCAGTCATGGAAGAATGTATCAAGAGCATAGTTACACCCACATGTTCCAATAAAATCTAATCTTCAACAAAGCATTTGTTGGAAATTAGTAGAAAATGAAGTTTAGTAGTTAAGTTAATATGTTATAGTCATGGAAGAATGTATCAAGAGCATATTTACATGCACACATTGCAATAAAATCTAATCTTGAACAATGCATTTGCTGGAAATTAGTAGAAAATGATGGTTTTGCAACAATGGGGCTTCTTTGAAACCAATTTGTGCTTACAAAAACTATCTTCCACATGTTACTGATTTGTTGACATTTCACTTCTACTTTTCCATGACCTCCAAACAACATTCTCAACTCTGCGATATAAAAATTGACAGACAGTTTCCAAGGCTGGCGGGCTCAAGATTGCCTTTCTTTACAGATGGAAAAGTGCTAAAATGATCCATACCACATTTTTGGCACATAAGCTATATTAAAGGGAAAAGTATTTCCTCTATAGTTATGTGTCCTATAAACAACACCCACAGTTCTGCACTATACAAATTGAGAGTCGGACTTGCCCTCTTCCGTGGTATACATTTTGCACTGAAAAATTTCGAGAGATACCATTTAACCATCGGGTCCTCGCATATTTTGTGGAACTATTGTGACCCCATTTTGAATCCTGTCTGTTCGCTTTCCATACTTTGCCATTTCTTCAAATTTCTTTGGCAGATCGTCGGTTTGGCAGGTTGAATAAGTATTTAGTTCGTAGTCGTTGATTCCTGTGCCTGAGCCCCTTTGCAATTAGCAGTTGCCAATTATATATAAGATCTTATTGCTATGCATACAATTAGCAATTTCTCTATTCCATACTTGGCCATTTTGTTTCAATTCCACAAATATACAAGCCGACCGTTGAACTGCCCCATAATGATCTTTTCCATTTTACACATTTTGCACTCAAAAATTTCGATACATGAAATTTGACCGTGCAACACTCGACTATCCTGAGTATCCCTATAATCCTTTTTTGAATCTCATTCGACCTCCTTTCAAATCTTTCCATTCTTTCCTTTCTCTCCGTTGTCTCCATCACCTTCGCACTTATCTATAATAAAAGGAAAAAGAAGTTTTTTATATATATACATATCTTGTTTCTAAATATGGAATTACTGGCATTTAATTCTAATAGGTCATCATGCAGAAATCGTATAAATTGTCATTTATGGGCGAAAGGCTCGAGGAGATCTTGAATTGATGTGCATTATACCAAAAATTTTGGGGGGATTATACTATCCCTTCCGAGTGTTGATTTCAAAATCATGAAATATCGTTCACACGTCGCGGCTTTCGCACGTTTGCAAAACCTCCAATCCTTAATTTCTCTTCGCCGTACCTGCCACCTTCGCATTTCTAAATATGCATTAAATACGATTTACTGCTAAAAGTTCATCATGCACCACCCATACAGATTGTCATTACTCAGTGAAAGGCTCGAGGAGCTTTCTCATTCATAAGCATTTAACCAAGATTTAACTAAGAGTTACATTATCGACTCTAACTGTTCATTTAAACCATCATCTGCAACAAACCAATGTTCTCATAAACCTATGGCATCAGCTCAATAGCAGTTCTATGGTGATACACTCAACATCTTCGGGCACGAGGACCAAAACTTTTAGTGGTCCAAGGCATATTCTTATTACTCAACCTCTGCTACAGAGAACCAAATAACTTGGACCTCCGAGATTTCTCATGCAGGTTGTGTCCCTAAGGTTTTTAATTGTAAGGACCTTGTCTCTTAGTGCATTGATAAATTTATTTCAGAGAAAAGAATTATTCCACTGTGTGACCGCTATTATGTTTCTTTGTCACCTTAGGTCTTTCACCAAATGCTAAAATTGTCAGAGCCAACATTGACATTCAGAGGAGAAGATTGCAAACAGTTCCTAGCAAAGAATAATAATGGATTTGACCTCTTGCCCCAGTTTTTGGAAAACCCACTTCTAGTTCCTGAAGATATTACAAGAATGCAGGTTAGTTCATTTAGAAATCCATTTCATGAAATTGCCTGGTTGTTTACAAGAATAACCAGACAGGAGTCCACAACAACTGTTTCCCACATAACACATATTTTATTAAATTTGGAAAAATTTTGTTACATGGACTTCATAAACATTGTTTTTTTTTATAAATCCTTAATATATTCCATGGAGGATGTCAATCTATTGAGATTCCTAGTGTGCATTGCACTAAGTGAGTGGCCTCTGAGAACCAATGCAAGGAGTAGGTAATGGAAGCAAGGGTCTTCGAAGAGTAGTAAGTAAGAAACGGATATTGATCTCTCCTCATTGTCAATTCTACAAAACCTCTAGCCTAATGTAATAGTGCCAACCAACCATAGAAAAAACAACCATGGTTGAGCATTGCTTTCACCAAAAGGAGGAGAAAATGACAAGAATTTTAAAAGCATAAGAGATAGATGTTGAAACACATTTTTCAATGTTTTTAGTTGAATTTTGAATATCTCCTCATTTTCTTTGTTTATTAATGATTAATGTTTAATGTAACAACAAATAAAATTATCAAAATTAAGATATTAATTTTCAATTTTAATCGTGTCTGAATAGCTCACTTAGGACTCGTTATTAATTAATTCTAATTATTTTTGTAAGAAATGTAAGGATTTTTATTTCAAAAATACATA
>JASDQU010209884.1:0-28046 GCA_032191745.1 Picea mariana
GTAGATTTAGAGTGTTTCATTGTTTAGGAATCAAAGTTTCTATTTTATGTTTCCCACTAGAGTTCAACAAAGCAATTTCTTTATAATGGATTTCAATTCAAGTGGTGGTTATATTTTTCTAGACTTAACATCAGAAAGGATTGCTGGAAAGTCACTGTATACAGAACGTGTGTCAAGGTTCATAAGAAATATGGAAAAGGAAATGCACCTAAAATTTTGTCTGTTCAGAGGTTTATCATCATGCGAAGAGGTTAAAGTTTCCATTTGTTTGTCAACATTGAATGGGCACTAAGTATTGATGCTTGTAGAAATTTTCAAGGTTTGTTGCCAATAACTTGGGGGAAAGCATCCATTTGTTCCAAAGATCTAGTGTATAATAAATATTCTTTTTCTTCCATCTATTTTAAAATATATGTATTGTGAGATATTTTTGGGGAAATATACCATTTTTTTACATGCCCTGTCGATGTCATTAAAAAGGCATTTGATTGGATTTGTTGCATTTTGCCACATATTGGTCTCCTGGCTTCTAGTTGTAAAATGGATTGATAAAATATTGTGAGATTCACTAGTGATAAATTGGTTTTATCATCCTTCACCAATAAGGACTTCAAATACAAAAACTGGCTATGATTTCAGAGGACAAAATATTTGTATAAAATTGAGTAAGGATTACTTTGTTTAAAAAATTATAATACAAATATTTGATTTCTGGTTCGTGCATTTTGCAAGTGATATTGATGGTCACTAGCGCATGCCAGAAGAGAGAAACATAGGCTTTCATTTTCTATTTGAAGAATTTTTCTCATATTTAAACTGTTATTGTTTTGGACCCATTTTTTCTACTTTGTTTTTTTTCAAGACATATGACAAATCTATAGCAATAGTTTTTTACTATTCTCAGCCTTTGGTTACATAAGAGACTTGGAATCACTTGGGAAACAAGCCTAAGAATTCATATTGCATTTGTGAGATCAACATATTAGAAGTATTGTGGTTGTAGATATAAATATCAATCTTTGCTCGATCATAGACAAAGAAAGCATGGTCTGATACCCATGTTATACAGTCTGTCAGTGTGTATCAAGTGCAAAAGTTACAAGATATATAGGTATTATTCTTTATTATTGTTCTAGAGAAAACATTATGTATTATTGAGAGATGAAATTTTCAATTTAAAACTTCTTACAATATATTTTTAATCATGGAGTGTGGATTCACCTAGTATTTATAGAACTAAAAAAGAATTGAATCATAGTGTGTAGGTTTTCACAGTTCCTCATAATATTGTTTTAGACTTTTGGATGTAAATTGTGTATGGAGTGTATGGGACGTTTAATAAACTCTGTACACAATTTCCATCCATAAGTCTATAACAACAAAAATATTGAAGTTTGTTGTGTGACTTGTATTTTAAAACTAGTCACCAAAATTTTGAACTTCAAATTTCTCATATTTATTTTTTTGTAGATTAAGGTTAGGAGTTTATTTTTCACTTACACTGGTTATACTTTTGAGTCTGATTGACCCATTCTTGTGGCCATTCGTTGTACATGAATAAAATTATTTTCATCTTATCTAATCTAAATTTTTGTTGTTATGGTGCACATTATGGAAATTCCTGCATAACAAAATATTTGCATAAGTATAACAAAATATGTGATGAAATTATGAATTTGCAAGATTCAACTAGATCTAGAAATTCCTCTCAACCAAAATTTCCCATATATATGGGAGGTTTATCATAAAAATATGGTATTTGAGCAATAGACTTATCATGGTTTTTGTCCAATAAAGCAGAGGCTTTAATGGATAATTAGAGAAAGGTTTCCCATTTTGGTTCCAGTTGGATTACTACTTAGCACATGTATTTTCTTCTTTTAAAAAGAATTTTCATCAGAGTTGGTTGTATTTCTTATTGGAAAGGCCTCTCGATTTGCAAGAGTTCCATACATTGTTAGGAAACACATCTAGCTGGGATGGCTATGATCGGAGGCATTTCCAGTCACCAAAATGCCACCGGTCAATAAAATGCACAAAAAGAGGTGTGTTGGGTACAAATTGGCACATACTTGTGCACAAACTATCTTTGGTGCAGGTGCATGGCCTATCTTATGTGATTGCACTAAAGCTCTTATGATTGTTTTTTTTTTTAAATGATAAAAAATATAAATGTCTCCAAGACAGGTAATGAATGTTAATCATTGTAGTGATGTGTTGGGCATCTCCGATAAAAAAAGTAACTTGACATCCCCCAGTCGATTGGAACATGATACTATGTAGTGGGAGGAGGTCACTAATAGTATTGGCAAGGACATGGCTTCTGCAGTGGGAGGAGGTCGCTAATAGTTTTGGAAAGGACATGGCATCTGCAGTGGGAAGAGGTCGGTAATAGTATTGGCAAGGACATGGATTATAGTGATCTTACTGATCTTATTAGCAAGGTCAATGAGAGAAGGAATACCAAACATAAGGGTTTGGATTCTAATAATTGTTAAGTGCTCTTTAAATTTTTTACTCCCATGTGCAATATTGATGATATTGCTTCCAAATTAGTTTTAGGTCTATTTAAAACGAGTGTTGAAATAGAAGAATTTTATAAATGAAATCCTTTTCTACACAAAAAAGAAAATAGTTTGAATTTAATTGGAACAAAATATCCCATTAATGCTGAGAAATGGACATTGGAAATGATGGCCTATAAAACAACTTTTCTAATTGTTACACATCAACATTACTCACTTTGATAAGTGTCACAAGTGTCGCATGTTGCTCACAAGTGTCGCATGTTGCTTGCAAGTGTCGCATGTCGCTCATAAGTGTTGCAATTATCAAGCAAAGCATACTGCCATGATGACGACAATAAGGAGACACTTAAAATGCCTCAAACACTTGATTTGAAGAAAGAGGAATGGCTAACTGGAGGTAAGAACCTCTTGCCACCTGAAAGGAGCACTTAATTTAAGGTTTTGGGAGAGAGCGCTCCCCTACATCACCCTTAGGAGAGCTGGCGCTCCCCTATAAGGTGCTAGGGAGCATTATAGCACCAAATTGCCCTTCTGAGGGAGTGTTATGGACTGTTATAGCACTGGCACCCCCCTTGAGCCTACTAGGGATCACTATAGCGCCCTGATGCCTCTTTTGAGGGAGCGCTATCTAATCTAGGCAACAATTGATCTATTGAGGAGAATAAGGGGAAGATCTTTCGAGTTTGGAAGGCAGTTGCATTCAAATTCCTGGTTCAACCATGATCTTAGGAGAAGATCCATGATCTAAGGAGGGAATTCCTCAACTTACCCTAAATATACCTCAAGAGGTTAGGCCTCTCTGAACCTATTTAAGCAGGCTCTATCATGGTGAAAAAGGAGGAAGAATTGGAAGCATGAAACCTATGATCTCATAGGAAACATACAGTGAACTGGAGGAAAGTAATCAGTAAAGTGGTTGTCATCCGGATCATGGATATTTTGAGCAAGGGTTAGATAAAGGGGACTTGACGAAGCTGTCGCATTCGCATCTATGGTTGTAAGCTACTTCTGTCATTGTTCTCATTAATATGACACGCTTGGCCCGTTTCTTTCTAGTTTGTGTTTAATCTCACATGAACTTATCTCAGATAGATAGATCTATTTCAAGCTAATATCAATAGAGTAGGAAGTGGTTGTACTATTGCTTGTCTACAGGGCTCGTCAAGGAGTGAAATATTGGAGCTCAACTCGGAGCGTGCAGGGACAAATGTCGATAAAAGATACTTCTTTTCTCCTTCCTCCTCATGCATTAGTTTGTATAGATCTGAAAGGAAGTTAGTGTCCACGTTAAGCATCTTATGTCTTAAGAGTTAAGAGTCTAGCTCTCAAGAGGAGATCTACCTGTCCACAGAGAGATTTTCCTTCAACAGAAACTGGTGACTCCAAGCATAGGTATGCCTGCATTGTTTTTGGAACATGTCATAATATTTGTTGGATGTTTGTGTGCAGCTTCTGTCAGGTTCCCCACATCTATACCCTTTCTTGAAAGTCTACAAAGCATTTCAGTTATCAGTTCTCATCTTCTAGCTTCATGATTTGGGGGGCAATCTATTACACATCAACATTACTCGCTTTGATAAGTGTTGCAATTGCCACATGTTGCTCACAAGTGTCGCATGTTGCTTGCAAGTGTCGCATGTTGCTCATAAGTGTCGCAAGTATCAAGCAAAGCATACTGCCATGATGACGACAATAAGGAGACACTTAAAATGCCTCAAACACTTGATTTGAAGAAAGAGGAATGGCTAACTAGAGGTAATAACCTCTTGCCACCTGAAAGGAGCACTTAATTTAAGGTTTTGGGAGAGAGCGCTCCCCTACATCACCCTTAGGAGCGCTGGCGCTCCCCTATAAGGTGCTAGGGAGTGTTATAGCACCAAACTACCCTTCTAAGGGAGCGCTATGGACTGTTAGAGCGTTGGCACCCCCTTGAGCCTACTAGGGAGCGCTATAGCACCATGATGCCTCTTTTGAGGGAGCGCTATCTAATCTGGGCAACAGTTGATCTATTGAGGAGAATAAGGGGAAGATCTTTCGAGTTTGGAAGGCAGTTGCATTAAAATTCTTGGTTCAACCATGATCTTAGGAGAAGATCCATGATCTAAGGAGGGAATTCCTCAACTTACCCTAAATATACCTCAAGAGGTTAGGCCTCTCTGAACCTATATAAGCAGGCTCTATCATGGTGAAAAAGGAGGAAGAATTGGAAGCATGAAACCTATGATCTCATAGGAAACATAGAGTGAACTGGAGGAAAGTAATCAGTAAAGTTTTTGTCGTCCGGATCGTGGATCTTTTGAGAAAGGGTTAGACAAAGGGGACTTGACGAAGCTGTGGCATTCGCATCTACGGTTGTAAGCTACTTCTGTCATTGTTCTCATTAATATGACACGCTTGTCCTGTTTCTTTCTAGTTTATGTTTAATCTCACATGAACTTATCTCAGATAGATAGATCTATTTCAAGCTAATATCAATAGAGTAGGAAGTGTTTGTACTATTGTTTGTCTAGAGGGCTCGTCGAGGAGCGAAATATTGGAGCTCAACTCGGAGCGTGCAGGGACAAACATCGATAAAAGGTACTTCTTTTCTCCTTCCTCCTCATGCATTAGTTTGTATAGCTCTGAAAGGAAGTCAGTGTCCACATTAAGCGTTTTTTGTCTTAAGAGTTAAGAGTCTAGCTCTCAAGAGGATATCTACCTATCCGCAGGGAGATTTTCATTCAACACTAATTGATCACACTTCGAAGGATTCTTTTGTTTATTTATTTAATGTTATTCTTTTATTTCTTTCAATAGTGACAAAATTTATTGTAGACTAAGATATGCAAATACGAATATGCATATAAGGCATAATATTGTATATTGAGAAATGAAATATAAATATGTCGAGAAGGGGTACAATAAAATATTGCAATATGCATTATTGTGCCAATCATCTGAACTACAAAAATAATTTTTCAATAATCTTAAAAAGAAATATCATGTCCAAGAAATATAGGCTTCAACGTGCTTCAAGCTATACCATGCACACAAAAACTCAGTTGAATGATGAGAGATAAACACATAATTTATCTATTTGAATTACATTATGAACCCCAAGTTATTTTTAATATTTATGTGAGAAAAATATTTTCAATTAGTTTTTTTATTTTTTAAAGATGAAAACATGTTTTATTTATTTATCAAAATCTCTCTTGAAAAAGTGTATGAATTACATTTTGTATGGGAAAAGGTTTACTTTCATAACCATAAAGTACAAAATTCCCTATAATTTGTAACAGTGGCTCGATTGTTACAGATACATCTTCATAATATAATAGTGAACACTTTTCTAGTACAACTTAGTAAAACCAAGTTCTTTTCCAAGTGCATATATTTCCACACATAATCTAAATTGTAGATCACGATTTCAAGATCAATTATTTCTACTTGGGGTCATAATGTAGTTCAAATAGATAAACCCACACATGAATTTAATTTTTTTAATTGGGGTAAACACTCTTTTCGATCTATAGGGAGCTATGGACCCCATCTACTCATTCTACCCATTATGATGATCCTTCTTCAAAACAAATATCTATCAATATAAGCCAAATAAAATATTGTTCCATGGCTTAATGCTCACCAGGGTTTCAACCTAGTTCAATTTACATGGCAAAAACCTATCTCAACCTCTATACCAGAGCCTGATGGATATCTTCAAGGATTGGAATTGATTATGTGCAAGTATATTCTATATTTGTATCTTCTTCGAATTATTTCATTATATTCTTTTAAGTATCTTGTTATTGGCCATTATTGTGCTTCTTTTAGTATTCATTGCTTGACAATGCAATTTTTATTGACTATACTATGGTAAGGTGTGGGTTTGTATTGTCAAATTTATATCTACTAAGAAATTTGATGCAATGTGTTAATTTTTGCAGAGACATGATAAAGACATTACTACACAAGAAGAGCCTTTTGATCCTCTCACAGACCAAATTCCAGTGAAGCCTATAACATTTGTGGAGGGTGCTTCCTACAATGTTGTTATATTTGATGGGTTGGCAATTGTTGTGTTGCTACTACATATGCTATATATGATGGTTCAATGAAAGATTTTTTTATTTCCTTTCACTTTATGGCATGACTTAAGCATATTCACCTTTTAGGATCTACTATGTTTATTTTATATTTTCTTTGAAAATACTTATTGGTTATTTAGAAAGGGAAATTATCTCTACTTAGCTAAGTGAAGATAAAAATGGTCTATGCACTAGGTTCCTATGCATTCATCATAGGAGACCTATTAGCATGAGATCGACATTCTTGTTGGCCCTTGACCAAGTTTTGGAGAACTTGGGTCATGTTTGACTGATTTTGAGACTTTGATAGGCTGGTCGAATATAGAGCACCCAGGCAAAGTGGAGATTACGAGATCTCACCCCCTTTTTGCGGGCTTTTTGGGTTTAGGGATTATGTAACAGGTATGGGATGTCAGGACATGGGTTTTACCCGTGTTTAAGCCCTTTTGTAATGTATAAATAAGTAGCTAAGCGATGAAAGAAGTAGTAGAGCAATCTATGTGATTATGGATGATGGCTTAGTGCTAATGTTAGCTATGTGCATATCGTAAGACTTGTAGAGCTAAGTGAAAGTGATTGTAAGAGACTATTTAGGGATTTGTGCAGACATATTGTGTAAGTTCTTGGTGTTGTGACCTAACCCGGGGAAGGAGGATCTGGCGAGGTGTGCGCAGATCTCCTGTCCTATGTGAAGTTGACCCTATGGCTCTGTGTCTGTAAGGAGATTGACAAAACATAATAAAGAAGACAAATATTTGGTGGACATATCCCCACGTTGGGGGTGAACCACGTATATCCCGTGTTATGGTTTCTTTGTGTGATTTATGTGATTTATGTTTAGTGCTTAATCTTTATGTATGTAGATGCATCTGATATGTTAGCTTAATGGTTGGTAATGTAGATAAATGCTAGATCTGATCTATTTCTATGTGTTGAGTGCTTGGATGTATTAGATCTTGTTAAATACTGCATTGCTTTGTAATTAGGGTTTTACCTGCAATGTGAATAAGAGGTTAAATATTAATGATTGATATCTGCTAAGTGCTCTGTTAAGTGTTGTAATCAAAGATCTATGTCCCATCTAGGTTGTAGACACTTGAGTCCTACAACCACCCCTACCTCTACCTCGGGTGAGACTTCATCTGCTTCACAGGTGTTGCCGAAAGAGCTAGTAGTTAGGGTTTTGTTGGTGCATTGTTGAAGTGTTGAACCCTAGGTCTGCCCTTGTGCCAACAAATGGTTCTATTGTCGGGACTGAAACTATGACTACTGGGAACTGAAAAAGAGAAATATCTATGCGTAGATTTGTTGTTGTAGTGTGCAGTACTCTGTTTGAATTTTGAAGCTCTGTGCTAAGAAAGGAACCGGATCTGAAGAAAAGAGGTAAGATCTTAAATCTTTGTGCTCTGATAAAGGTAAGATAAGTGTAAATTTTTGTTTCAAAAGAATGGATCTAGATATGCTTGATAGATTTGGTCCTAGTCTGACAACTAGGGCATAGATAGAAGAAAGAAGATATGATATGAATATATCTAATAGAGATAGCGAAAGATATGTTATTCCTATGCATAGAAATAATTTTTGGACTAACAAGTGGATGCAGGACCCTAGAAAGAATTTTTTGCAGGTACATGACTGTGATCCCAGTGCGCAATACATAGAAGGTTGGGGATCATGTAAGAGAAAGAGAGGATTAGCTCTTTGTTATAGTTGCAGAAGACCAAGACATCTTGAAAAGGAATGCCCTGGTAGAAACCCTATTTGTCTTTGTTGTAAAGCTGTGGATCCTGAAGTTTTGGATTTCCCTAGAATGATTGCTAAAGTTGAGAAGATGAACATGAGATAAGAAAACCATGAACAAGATCAAGAGACTAAGAATATGCTAGATCAACAGAGAGAATCAGAGACTATTATTGCAAATGAAAGAAACACTGAATAATCATAGAGATATCATTTTATCAGAGACCATAAAAGAGAAAAAGAAAATAGAAACGAGAATAGGAGACTTCGACATAGACTGTGTTTTGGATGAGGAAACACAGGTGAATATCATGATAGAAATCACTTGAGATATTTTGGGAAAACCTGTTATGGTTCCTTCATTAGGAGGAATCAGATTGTTTAAAGGAAAGTTGATAACCCTATGTGGAAGACTTTCCTATGTACCTATGATAGCCCATGGAACCTCGACATAAGAAGAATTTGAGGTCATTAGGTTTGTTGAGAACAACACTCCTTTTTCACTTTTGTTAGGAAAGAGTTGGATGGGGAAAGACCGGATCCGAAGGAAAGAAGAAGAGAAAGCTATAGAACAGAAAAAGAAAGAATTAAAGGATTTCATGGCTAGGAGAATAGTGTGCTTAATAGAAGAACAAGAGGACAAGTCAAAGCAGTTGAGGACCAGAGACCTAACTATTGAAAGAATGCAAGAAGACTTAAAGAATTTATCCATGCAGGAGAGTAGAGCATCTACTCCAGAAACAATGAGAGAAGAAGTATTACCCTTGAACACTGTGAAATACCTTTAGTAGTGAGAAGTTACTTTGCTAAGAGAAGAAAAGGCAAGAATGGAAGGAGGAATCCAGAGACATAGATCACAGGAAAGAAAGAAAGAAAACGTAGTAAGAAGAAAGCAAAGCTAGAAAAATTGCAGGAGGTTCCAGAGAGGACTTCGCAGAAGGAAGGCTTGAAGAACATGAACCTCACCAGAATAGCAGAACATCGTATACTAGCACTTCACCATGATGAAAAAATATGACCGTTGGAGGTGTCTCGATCGTTAGAACGATGCTCCAGAATGGTTAGAAATGCAGTTATTTCTAGAACGTTCGTTATTTGACCGTTGGGACCGCGCCATAATGGATGAAATTGCATTGATTAAGGCATTCCTACCTGTTGGAGGAGTTTTTTATGATGTTATCTATTTAACCTGTCAAATGTCTTACTGTGGACACTTTTTCCAATTGTGATTATCCGAACCCACAAAGAACTAGTTGCTTTCACGCAGTGCTTATTGAAACCTCGCCATCCATTCTGCTACCTTGATTGTTTGTTCACTAATATGAGATATTTGATCTTGAGTGTGTATGTCGAATGAATTCATCACAATAGAGAATTCTGTAAAAGATATCCTTATTGACCTTATGTCTAAGAAGGTCATGTCCGCAGGAGTACAGACCTCATCGACGCAAGGATTGGAAGCATCCTTGTCGACTGCACAACGATCTGGGCCATCCTGAACTATGATAGAGAAATAAAGTAAGCATCGCGATGACTTGGCGAACGTGAAGCTCATCCCCTCAATCTTGCCCTACTATATCCCACCTCTAGCTGGCGTGGTTAGTCGTGAAAGCATCCCAAGGGACTTCAACTATACATTAATCATGGCATACCTCCTGAAGGGGATACATGTAGTAGGATCACAACTAGGACAGATTTTGACGTTGAAGATCAGTGACTTTAACTTGGGAGACCGCAAGAACTTTAGCATGCTCGCACCACACAAGTATTTGACCAAGACAAAGGGGAAGAAGTCGAAGATAATGTCCTAGACCATGGACATCGCGAGGTCCACGATCTTCAATGTGATGAAGTTACCACACTTTGGAAGACATCAAGAGGTTAATGCGTGCATTAAGATGTTGCTATCGTGCTTCCATGGCAATTACCTATGGTTGGAACAACACATCACAGTAGATCTGGAGCGGATCCAGCAGATCATTGGGTTGAGCATGCAAGGACTAGACCCGCAGGAGTTTTACCTAGGGAAAGATGTATACTGTGCCCTGACACAGTGAATAAAGTATAGCTACGACGATGTAGAGAAAGGGAAGAGGGGCTACAAGGCAACCTCCATCCAGGATGGTGCAGTGTGCCTAGCTTTCCAGTTGATCATTGGTAAGCTCGTTAGGAAGAACATGCCAATGTAGGTCATGGGGTTCGTCATCTACCTCGTGGGAAAATGCGTTGAAGGAATGCAAATGAACTGGATGAGCTATCTTGTCAACTAGTTAGAACAAGACTGTCGCAAATCTCAAGACCTGGGTTATGAGTTTCATTTTAGTTGGCTGCTGATCCTCATTGCCTTCATTGCTTGGGAGATTCTGGAAGGAGCAGCCTTCCCTAAAATTGAGCCATCTGAACCACTAGCTGTGAAGTTCACTACACTTTGGTATTTGAGCGACATGGTGAAACAATGGCAGTCAAATGCAGTGTTCCACTCCTACTACTTGCAGCTAAAGAGATCCATTGAAGCCTTCCCTCACATGACGTCAAATACACTGCATCGGTTCAAGCCATTTGCGAAGTTCTGTGTAGATAGGAATTTTATATATATCACTACGTCTAGAGATGAACATAAGGAAGAGTTCAAGTCTTATTATAAACTCATTGAGGAAGATATGGAAGAAATCACCAAGGAATGGCCTGCAAAGTTTCTCATACCAGCTGAATAGATAGAACTGTCCGACCCTGACCTCATCAGAAGTCCTGTAGTCACTCGAGAAGAGTATGATGGACCCATCAGTAGCAGGAAGAAAAATAAGGAAGAGGTACAGGTACTAAACAGCGCATCAAAGGAAACTACACGAGATTCACCTAATGGAGGAGGAGATGATGAAGTAGACAAAGAAGAGGATGAAGGGGAAGAAGAAAAACAGGAACAAGGTGAACTGACACAGTCTAAATATCCCCTTTCAGAGGTTGATACTTCCAAGAAAAGAAAGGTTTCTCCATAGAAACCCTCAGCCAAAAAGAAGAGTTGCGCGAATAGACCTAAGTCACAAAATGTGCTCACGGTCAATGACATCGACCTCATCATCGCCACTGTATCAGATACTTCAAAGGATATTTTATAGCGTAATGAAGCAAAGTAAGAGACCATGTATGATAGGATTGAGGAAGATCTCAAAGGGGTATAGTGGGCCCTCTATTCGAGCTGCGCAGTGTCTATTGCACCATCATCATCAGAAGGTATCGAACTAGGAGACGAGCCTGCCCAACTCCACAGATTATCATATTCAACAGAGGCTCACCTTCGTTGAGCCTAGGAGGAAAAGGAATAGGCCAAAAAGGAATTAGAGAAAGCAAAGGAGGAATCACTAGAGCAACGCCGGGTTGCGCAACAAGATAAAGAGGACCTCTAGGTGAAGTTTGCAGAGGATAGAGTGTAAATCCAGAAGGAGAAATAACAATTGCTCATAGAGCAGATGAGAGTTAAAGAAGGAGTCACCAGATCACTTCACTTTGTGATGGGCTTAGAGCAGATGGAAGAATAAAAAACTGAGAGCTAGGTGGGGAAGCCCTCTAAGGCCATTCAATGGCTCCAAGCACGAGTTGCAGAATTAGAATTACAAACAATGCCAAGCACTCCACAGGAAGTGCGAGATCAGAGAGAAGAAATTACAAGGAGTGTAGTTGAGAGAATCAAGGCATTGGCCTTATAATGCAAACAAATCATCAGTCTAAGTGCGTAGACATACGAGCACCTTGCAGAGGACCCAGAACTAAGGACATTGGAGTCACAGCTCCAGGAAGAAAAAAAACAAGCACCAACAATGCAAGCACAGTTGAAGCCACTGTCAACAATCGAGATGATGAAAAGGTCCTAGGAACAACGCATGATTTAGCAACAAGTCCATGCCATCCAGAGTAAAGTCATGGAAGCGACCCAGAGGCTCCAACTAGTACAGGATGAAGCTTGCACACTTTTTGAGGAGATTGAAGGACATGGTGCACAGCTAGAACAAGTGGTCACCACGGTCGAACAACCATTGGAAGGACCTGTGACCAAGAAAGTTATTCAGGACTTCACCGAGTAGGAGGCTCTAGCAAAATAACAGGTCAAAGAAGCTCAAGCCAAGATCTAGGCCTTTGAAGCATACTTAACCAGATCACAGTGACTCGGGATGAGTCACAAGTGAGTGTTAGGGGCATGTTGGACCTTGACCAAGTTTTGGAGAACTTGGCTCATGTTTGACCGATTTTGGGACTTCGACAGGCTAGTCGAAGGCAGAGCGCCCAGGTGAAGTGGAGATCACAGGATCTCGCCTCCGTTTTGCGGGATTTTTGGGTTTAGGGTTTATGTAACGGGTATGGGATGTCGGCCCATGGGTTTTACCCATGTTTAGGCCCTTTTGTAATGTATAAATAAGTAGCTAAGCGATGAAAGAAGTAGTAATGCAATCTATGTGATTGTGGATGATGGATTGGTGCTAATGTTAGCTATGTGCTTATCGTAAGACTTGCAGAGCTAAGTGCAAGTGATTGTAAGAGACTGTGTAGGGTTTTGTGCAGACAGATTGTATAAGTGTTTAGTGCCGTGATCTAACTTGGGGAAGGAGGATCTGGTGAGGTGTGTGCATATCTCCTGTCCTATGCAGAGTTGACCCTATGGCTCTGTGCCTGTAAGGAGATTGATAGAACATAATAAAGACGACAAAGATTTGGTGGACGTAGCCCCACGCTGGGGTGAACCATGTATATCATGTGTTATGGTTGCTTTGTGTGATTGATGTGATTTATGTTTAGTGCTTAATATTTATGTATGTAGATGCATCTGATATGTTATCTTAATGCTTGGTAATGTAGATGAATGCTAGATCTGATCTATTTCTATGTGTTGAGTGCTTGGATGTATTAGATATTGTTGAATACTGTGATGCTCTGTAATTAGGGTTTTACCTGCGATGTGAATAAGAGGTTAAATATTTATTATTGATATCTACTAAGTGCTCTGTTAAGTGTTGTAATCAAAGATCTGTGTCCCAGCTAGGTTGTAGACACTTGAGTCCTACAACCACCCCTTCCTCTACCTCGGGTGAGACTTCATCTGCTTCACAGGTGTTGCTGAAAAGTCCGACAGTTAGGGTTTTGTTGGTGCATTGTTGAAGCGTTGAACCCTGGGTTTTCCCCTGTGCCAACAATTCTTCTAATGAAATTATACTTTTGATGCCAAGAATAAAAGATAATTACATGTGGCCAATGGAGGATGAGAGAATGTTTATTCCACTATCATTCATGAAGTCAAAATTGAAGAACAAGCTTGAAAAAAAATCATTACATAGTTTCTACTAATATTGCACATGTTATGGAGAGTTTCATGTAACTAAGAAATATGCATGCTTATTGGTGCTTGTATCACATGGAAAAAATAACTTTCTTTATAATTCAGGATCATTTATTTCTTCATTATTTTTCTACAAATAAATTTTGGGAGTATGTATGTAGTAGGATCAAAGTGACAAACATTGCATGTGATACCCTTAATGGGCTTAAAATGGGTGATAAGACTTTGATTGTGCACCGTGCTACTGGAAGGTATAGATATACACAATGACATAATAACCCTTAATTAATCTACATCTCTTATTTTTCATGCTTAATTATGGAAGTCTGGCTAAGACTATCTCTTTTTCTAAGGTCTAATCTATGGCCAAAATTTATTACAAAGTTATGTGTCCCTTAACTTTTTTATAGGATAATAAAAATATAAGAGATAAAAGTGGCCTCTTCCTTGGAAAAGGGTCTTTTTTGGGTACAAATGGATAATTAGAGAGGAATTCATGCATGAAATGTGACCTATCACTATTATTATACTTTTGGAGTTATTGATGGATAGAATTGTGTGTGCACCTATTTAGGAACATCCTATGGCGAGCTTGTTTGAAGGGTCATTTCATAATCAATGAATCAATAGTAAAAAATCCATAATAGAAGTGGTAGAGCAAAGATTAATATCTCCTGATCTTGATAGAAGTGGTGGTCAGGATCAACACATATGAACTTTGTGGTGAAATATAATCTAAACTAATAGAAGGATATACAAGAGTGTAAAGTTAGAACCTTAACAAACACAACCCATGATGCTTGCAGCATTGTCTAGAGGATGGACAAATTATGTTTATTTTTACAAATATGTAAAATGAGTATATTATAGTTTAATAAATAGATTTTCCTATTATTATATATGGTTTTATACTTTATCAAAAAATTCGCCAAGACTTTACAAGGTTTTATAATTAAGTGAAAGATTCGCTAAGATTTTACAAGATTATATAATTGATTAAAAGATTCACCAAAAAATTGTATATACATATTATATTATTGATAAAATAGCCTTCAATTTTTCCTATGTATCATGGGGATTCACCCAGTTATTATACATATAAATTTAGGGGGGGTTCTTAAAATCACCCCTGGCATAAATCCCTTATTATCAATTTAATAAAATCGTTAGGCATTACACTAATAGGTACAGGTCACATGACATTCAACAATGTCTGAAGCTAGATATGTTTTTCACTAATGATAGTTCTCTCTCAAGGGGTTTATGGTTAGGTTACATTTAGGGTTTGTGATGGGGTAGGGTTGCTTGGCCCCCCACAGGGGTTGGCAACTAGAGGCCTGGATCGAGATCCTGGGGATCTAAGTCTAGGAGAGTAAAGGATCTCTGGGGAGGTAGAGAGTGAAGAATATGGGTTAGGGTAGGTATAGGTGTGTGCTGTTTCAAAATATTGGATGAGATGGAAATCAACGTAGGTGTCCAGTTGTTGGACTCTTCAGAGGAGATTTGTTGGAACCATAAAGTATTGTACAAATATGATGCGGAATAGAGGGAAGATTTAACAAGGTACAATTAGACTTTAAGGATGACAGGTGAGGAGTTAGGGGTAGTGGAGGCTGAGTGGTCCGACAATACAGAATTGGGGACACTTGGTGGTCCCTCGAACGATTCGTCGAGGAGTAGCACTATTGATACAATAAATGAACTATTTTCTAGGGAAGCAGATTTTTGGGGGAAGCTCAAGGCTGGGAAGGAGAATGTATCAATCCATTCGTCACGTTCCACAGAGGGGGTTAGGTCGGTGCGTAAGATGGATGAGGAAAAGCACAAATCCCCTGGTCCACTTGGAGGGGTACTGAGAGACTGAGGTGCACAACGTGATAGAGGGGGTGATTGGCATCCTCAACAGGTGACGGGGGTAAGTAGAGGTGCGATAGTGAGGGGTGTAGAGGTGATTTACTTAGTTGGTGACTTTGGTTGTGATAGAACCCGTGCCCAGTATAGGTTAGATTCGGGGAAGTTTCGACACTCCGCTTCTCTAGACAGGGTACAGATTGATGTTAGACTTGTAGAGAGTGGAAACATTGTATTAATACAGAGAGATAAGGGAGTTGGTGGGAGCACTATATATACAGAAGGAGGAAGCGGAGGTGCGGAGTTGTTAGTTGCAGGGGAGAATACAGGTGTGGGACATCCTGGTGGGTACAACAATCGAGAAAGAAATAAACCAGTCACAGTATCTAGGGTGTCGAAGCCGGGAAAATTGAAGCTGTCATTAACACTAGGTAGAGATATCAAGATGGATGTTGTGAGTATTCTTACCATGCGTGGTTTGGTGGGAAAATTTAGTTATTGGGCCCTGGGGGAAAAGGATATACATTCTTGGGCTGAAGTCAATTGGGGGGCGCTACTTGGATATGTGCCAAAGACTTACATTTTATTAAAGGGATGGTTTTGTTTTATTTTTAGGGCTTCATAAGATGCAAAGAGGGTGTTCCAGAAGGTTTGGGTGGTAAACGATGGAAGTATGATGTTGAAATGATGGCACTTGGGTTTCAACCCTGAAAAAGAGATAGTCAGAATACGACATATGTGGGTGGTTTTACCAGGATGCCCTCTTGCATTGTTGAGTTTAGATGCTTTCAAACTCATCAGGAATGCTATTGGAAGTTTTCTACATGTGTATATAAAACAATTGGGGGGTTTTGATCACCGAATGGGTAAGTTGCTGGTTGAAATGGACACGTTCGATGGCCTTCTCGAGGATATTGAAATTATTTGACAGGGTTTGAAGATCCAATAGAGATTGGACTATGTTGGTGTGTCGTCTCATTGCTCAGATTGTAAAGAGACATGACATTTGCACCATCAATGCGAGAAGCAGTGGAACATAAGAAATCACTTGCGGTTGGGCTCTCGATGATGATAGTCAGGGAAAATAATTTTGAGATGGAAACTCGACGCGACTGGACTGATACACAATTTTTGAATAGCAATGGAAACTATGGTAAGACACCCTCCTACTTTCCTAATCAAATTATTTCCATGAATTCTTTAATGTTTCATGAGGAGTCGGGATTAGAATTAGACCCCTAGATCATTGAGACACCTTCAAAGGGAGGGTTGAGAGTAAAGGTATGTCATAACAGAGAGATCTGTCTTGATGCTAATGTTTCAGAAGAGTGTTTGAAAGGCATAGGTTGCCTAGTTGAGGCTATAAGGGATAATTGTCTAGCGACTGGTGTGGGTATGGGCGAGGTGAGCATGCCTGTAGAATGTGGAGTAGAGATAGGACAAGGGAGGAGACTAACTGCCTCCATAGATGAGCTCGATAGGATTGATAAGAATCACTATATGGTTGTGAACTCGGGTGATGGGGGATCGCAAGGGCATTCTGGTAGGGAAGTTTTAGATGTCGACATGTTGGCAGCCAAATATTCATGTCAATTTTATCATTATAAAATACTATCTCAGTGGGATAAAATTTTCTTTAGCTGCCTCCTTTTGTTTGAAAATATTTCTATCATCTTTTGGTTTTGAAGAGATTTGGTTGCTTAGCTATGTGTATGAGTTCATTTATTTTAATCTATCAATTTTATTGCTCAATTTCATGATTGTAAGCATGAAATTAGAACAATCTCTGGTTTGGGTGCATCATATAGTTTGTACACTTCCCTTTATAAATTGGATAACACATAAGGGCATCTAAATAATTTCGAGAACCTTAAAATCTTGTAAGCCTATCATATTATGGGTTAATCCCTTACCATAGCACATGAGTTATCCACCTTGGGGTTATTCCTTAGGCATTATATTCTTTGAACACTTTGATTTTCACATTACCACATCTATGAGCATGCAACAAACAAAATTTTGGTGTATTTTGTAATTTGAATCCTATCCCTTGTAGTCATATCACAATCTCATCGTCCTGGTACAGGACTGACAGTCATACCTTCAAACATTGCTCCTTCATCCTGCTAGAAAAAGCATGCATTCATTGCTTCAGGTGGTAAGTTTTCATTTTGGGTTGGGCATTCATTCAACAAAGTGGTTTTAGTTCTATGCATCCTCTAGTTTAGCATCCACTTAACATTCCAAATGGTTGCTATGGTGGCTTTTTGAAGCCTTAGGTATTGTATATCCTCCAAATATGCAGACATCATCCTCTATTTCGTATGTTTTTGAATGCACCCCACCCTTCGCTACTCCTGTGTTTCTTTATGACCATATCGATGGCGCCTATGGTGAGGATCGAGTCGAATGGCTCACAGGCTCTCCTCTCACATGACGACACTGTGGATGACCTTGTGGCTTATGGCTAGGATGGGTTCATAAAACGATTTGAGGGTTTCAACCTTAAAGTGGCTCAAGCCTTTGCTCAAACTTTCGATGGTGCTAGAGCTAAAATTGGAGATTTACAGTTAGAGGTGACTGAGGGTTTGATTGCACAGGCTACTGGATTTCCGCAAGAGAGAGCTCACTGGTTTAAAAACCTCAAGTTTGAAGGCTTGCCTTGTCATCTACTCATGGCTTCCAGGAAATCACGTTACAATGCAAAAGGTACACCAATTGTTTTATTTAAACCACAATGGCATGGTTTGTTGGTGATGCTCAAGCAGTTTGTCACCTATGAGGGTAGATATGGTTTAGTCTTCTTGTATCATGTCTGTTTATTGATGGTATTTCTAGGTTTTGAGTTAAATATGCCATTCTATCTACTTAGGAGCCTGCAAAAAATGGCCAAATTCTACCAAAGACAAAACCTAAATGCACAGTCAAGTTTGTTCCATCACTACCTGATCCAAATTTTGGTGATTTCACAATTATCTAAAGTTGGGGATAGTTGGCACAATTTCATGTATATAAATGTGTTCACCCTACCTGAAAACGTGACAGAATTACCTCTACATTTTAATGAACCTCCCAATCCTTGTCTATCAAACCCCTCTATGGAAAACCTACATGTCAATCTATAAGAAAGCCCTTTGTCTATAGCTAAAACCCCTATTGTTCTCTAGAAGCCATCCAAAGTCAAGAAACTGAGATGCGATTTTGTTCCTAGGAAATCTTTAGAAGAGGTTTTGGATGATCTAAAGGATAAAATCCTCATTGTTCCTAATCCTGAGCCAATTCGGGTTGATTTAAATGAACTTGATATCAAGAAACAAGGTAGGCGAAAGATACAGAGAAGTCCATACATCAATTTTAAAAATAAAAGACCTAGTCAACTCTTATCTAGGACACTAAGAAATTGACAACGTGACCATGAAAAACCAATCCCTGTGATTGAGGTCGATGATCGAATTTTTGAGAATGATATCGATGACTAGATCCATGGGGACGATATCGATGTCAATTCACCACATTTTGATTTCGTATCGAATATACCCCCATGCTTAAAGAAACAGGAGGGCTTTTCAGGAATTCAACATGATCCGAAACAAGTCATGGAACATGTTAAATTACCCTCTATGGAGCAGACTCATCCTTTGCCTAGCATAGAACCAGTGCATTGTGAAAATTGTTTTGATTGGATTGAAAGGTATTATCAGGATGTCACTTATCTACAAGCACAATTGAACCAAATGGTCACTTGGAATTCAATGCTTGAGAGGGAGAACGATGATCTGAGAGCTTGCATCCGATCGAGTGCACACAGGGCTAACAAGCACATTAAGGGATCTGGGAATGTGATCATTAAAAATTTGACCAATTTCAATACCATTATAAATTCAGACATGTCTGATGCATCTCTTTCAAATTTCTGAATTTCTAAATAATTTGTTTCTATTTTACGTTTTGATTATGTTCGATAAATAATAGGTAGATTCATTTTTTATTTTATTTTTATTTTAGATTAGCTACAAAATTGAAAGATTCTGTAGCCGGTCTATTTAAATTATTTGTTTGGATTTTTATCTAATTTTGATTTCATTTTATTATTTCAGGTAAAAAGCAGATTAAGAGACTCCAACGAGATTATATTTTTTTATTCTATTTTAGTAAAAAAAACTTATTTTAAGAGATCTGCCTCTATCTTGCATGATAGGAGGTAATAGATCAAAAACATGTTTAAATAGCTACATTGCCTAGTGATAGAGGCAAGTTTTTATGGACCATATGATGAACATATTTTGTTGAAACTATATGAGAAAGCAGTTTACTCTTTGGCTTTCGTCCTATGTAGACTATGCAATGTTTTTTTTTCATTGTCTTCTCATATAATTTCTTGATATGAAATGTGATCTATGTCGAATTAACTTTAGTCTTTTCTCCACATAATATTTTATATCATGCTTTTCTTTATGTTTTTCATTATCTTTTGGTGTAGTTTATATCTGTGATTAATCATCTATTTAAGTATTTTGAGTTTATGTTTGATGCTAGATAGTTGGTAACACCATTACCGAGAATTGAGATTTTTTTCATCCTCAGTTATTGGACATATCAATGTCACATGATATATAATTATTTATCTTTCTGTCATCATAAACGCGCTCCAGAATATGAAACATTTCCTTGAATTTATTCAGGAAGTATTATGCTTGCTTATGTCATAGGTTTTCACTTGACACAAGACAAGAGGAGCTCGACAAATGCAGAGAGATAAATTTATTTTATTACTGTTGATCAACTAGAGGTTAGTTAGTGTATTATTTATTTAATTTGTTTATATGTGAATGAATAGCGATGGAATTATTTAAGCGTTAATTTGATTTGTCTATTTTCATTGTATCATTTACAATCAGATTCATTCATTGTTTGCTAGTTTGATATTCAGAATATTAGACTAATTTTGTTTATATTTAATCTTGTTTAGATCCATTATATTAAACAATTACTTTCACAAGGCTTTTCTCAAACCTTGTAAATTGTATATAACCATTGTACATGAACACTATTAGTTAAGCATTTGCAATTAAAGTGATTGATTGATAGAATTGTATCTTTAGTTAATCCACATCTTTTAGTTATTTTAGGATCTTAGTTGGCTAATAGATCCATTAAACCCATCAGGGAGATTATCCCAAACGGCTTGGGTTATTTAGACAACCCCGGTCCAGATCTTCCCTTCCTGTTGAGGGTGTGTCATAAACACCTGTCAACAAATGGTGCTATAAGGAGGGCTTGAAATTTATTGATGGCACATGGAGGTTGTAAGACTCCCCCAAATAATCGTTCTCCCGTCATGATGCGTAGTTTCTCAGATACTAACATTATACTTGACCCAACTACTACCTCAAACACTACTCTTGACATTCCTGTCGAACCAGTGACACCAATTCCTTAAGGGATTGACATCCAAGAAATTGTTCGCTAGTTGATCATAAGAACTCATAGTGCCTTATCCCAAATCAGAAAACTTGGTAGACAACTTAATCAACCCTTTTATTTAAAAAATATTTAAGAATGACCTCAATACATTGGTCTACCCAAAAACCCTTTAGGCGGTACTATCACCGATTCTTCTGAAGCACTTATCCTTAGTGTTGGGGGACCTGGTATCCCACCATCCCCACTTGGTTCTTCTCCACCCTCTTCAGGAGAGAAATCCTTGGACGAAGGTAGTTCTTCATAGGAACAATCTAAACCTTCAACTCCACCAACTCCCATGGAAAACCAAAATAATCCCTCCAGACCTTGGCTCGATCAAGATGTCGTGACAGTACCTGGACCCCAACACTTGTTGCTCAAGCATCCGAAGAAGTGGCTACCCAAATTTGATCTAGATTCGAATCAATTAGCTGAGTATCATATCAAGAAATTTATGTTAGCTGTTAGACTCTGGAGTGTCGAGCATGAGAATGTCATGTGCAAGTTATTCCCTTACACTTTTGAGGGGAATGCCACAACCTGGTATTTTGCGCAATAACCCCAAACCATCATCTCGTGGGACAAGTTTGAAACCTATTTTCTAGAAAAATTTGGAGGTGATAAATCTCAAGAAGTCTTGGTAATGGAACTCTCTAGTCTGAAAATGAACCCTAAATAAAAAGTTAAGGATTTCACTGAGAGATTCCTAAAATTACAAAACAGGATCCCTGTAGATTCGATGCCTGTAGAAAACCTGACTGTTGCATACTATACTAAGGCCCTGCATAACAACATAGCCATATGGGTTAAAAGGTCCAAAAAGAACACACTATTAGAAGCCTTTGAGGAGGCAGTCCTTATTGAGAAAGACATTATGAGCTTAAAAGATAGTCTAAGTAGTGAGGCTGAAACAACTTCATCTTCTAAAAAGAAAATATAAATTCTCACCAGACCTACTCAAACCAAAAATCAACAAGAGACATTAGACTTGGAAAGTTTGCAGAAAGCTTTCCAGAAATTGTCCAATCGGGTCGTAGACTTGAAAAGATCCGCTGAGGAGGCATCTACAAGTAAAGGAGGTTTTAGACCATCTTTCAAAAAAAAAATTCCTCCAAACCGACGAAACCCGACCACAAGAGGTTCTAAACTTTGAAGGACTATAGTATGCTTTGCAAACAATACTGGAAGCACATGATAGCTCTATTTATGCACCCCCTGAAAATCAAGACAATACATGTGAGTAAAAAACACCTGACGAGGAGGACTCATCTCCTCCCATTTTCGACCATTGTCAAAAAACATATTTCAAACAAAATTTGAAACTGTCCATCCCTATAATACTCGAAATAAAACACAAAACAAACCTTCACCTAAAATAAGTAGAAATGTGGTTTCAAAACAGCCAAAGAAAACTGAAACAAGACAAAAGTTGGCTGCCCCAATTTTAGAATATGATTTGGTTGAAGATATTAAAAACCTGAGGGCGAATATATCAGTTTTTGAATCATTTAAATTTCGTCGTATCCTATAGAAAATGCTCCAAAGTATTGCTGAAAATAATAAAAAGAATGATTCTATCAACAAGAAATCAGTAGAAAGTGACCCAAATAAAACTAAATATGTCCCCGGTAAAAAGTCATATGAAAATCAGGATAAAAGGGACATATCAGAGAAAACTGTAGAAAACTTAGATAAAATTTTTGCAGGTACAACCATAAAAAATCAACAGAATTCTGTTGTTTCTTTACGAAAAAATGTGCCTCTTTTTTTGTTAATGCTTGAGATTTTCAATAGAAATGTACATAACTATATGGATGATTCTAGTGCCTCATCAAATGTTATGCCTCTATTTGTGTGTTAGAAAATTTGTTAGAATATAGAATATTGTGCTCGTTTTACCATTGACAATATCATTATTGTCACCCAACCATAGGCCGAAGCCACCCTCTGAGCACCTTGACCTTGACAGAGAAGAATACTGGTAGCAATCAATAGCCAAGAGAGGCTAATGCACCAAGAAAGAAGAGAAACCAAAGCTGATCAGATATTCCACCCAGAAACCTGCGCACAAAACTGCCAACTGTAGTGTGCACAAGTAGCTCTCTGCAATTCTGAGAATGTGTAATAATGAGAATTGGTGCCCTGTATTTATAGTGGTTCTGGCAGACTTACTGGGGCTGACTTCTCCTTCTGGGTACTAATTAATTCATATTAAATATATTTCCGCAGCCGACAACATGTCTAGAGTTTCCTTAACTTCTTTGATTCCTTCCAGAATATTCTAATCTCATCATAGGTCACAATAGAGGTTCATACTTCCTAAAGCTACCATAATATCAACACTCCCTTCTAGCTAGGGAGGCATGGTCTTAAGCACAAACAGACCATTCAACTGGTAGTCTCATGAGCACCATCATTATTACCCAACTGGATAATCTTCTATGACAACTGGTACAATATCAATTGATAGAACACACCTGTGTTTATCTATGGTAGTACGCAACTACTCAAACCATGACACATAGTCACAAACAATGGAACAAATGCACAACAGTAGTATATCTCTACTGTCAGGAGACAACTGGTAGCAACAACATCATCATCAGTGTCATCATCTACATCATCTCTTGAAACCATACTCCATTTGAGTAATCAGACATGGTGCTGAATAAGTCACTCACACCATAGAGTGATACAAGAGTCAATCTTCTAATCCTAGAAGAGTAAATGTTTTGAACCATTTTTCATCTAGGAAATATCTGTCCTTTACTCATCCATCTAGCCGATAATCATTTCCAAAACTGATGATGGTCTTCAAGGCAATCAGAACAAAATAGAGCACAACTGTGTCTATTCATAGTAGTACATAACTACAATACAGTAGTACACTACCACACCAAGTAGCAAACAAGTACTTGATCAGTAACATATAGTCATGAATAGTGGAACACATCCACCATAGTAGTATACATCTACTGTCATATAGTCTTCATAACAACCATCTGATATCAACCTGTACAGAAACAATGTTATGATATAAATTCAATCATCTAGGCTGATATTTCACTCACATCTGTGAGGTGTGAAAGAATATCTGCCCTCAATATAGAATGTCAAAAATGGGCTATCTTCCCTATTCTTCTCAAACAAGAAAGAATGATTGTTTCTGATTTCTGAGCCTGGACCATTCCGATAAGGCGGGCCAGTCTTATTGAGTAACCCTCAATAAGAGACACTGACCTAGACCACTCCCCATGTTAACCACGATGGGAAGTCATTGTCTATGATACATCAACAATCTAGACTAATTCCCAAGTTAACCACAATGGGAAGTCACTATCCGTCAGAAATCTCAATCCACTTTCCGAACAGGAAAGAATTTGTCTAATCTGGACTATTTTTCAATCACAAAGATAAATGTTTCAATAATATTTTTAGTGCTCCCTCCTAACCTGGGAGTCATATCCTCCTTTTTTTTTTAATAAGGAAGTCGTCTCCATGAGCTACAACTTGATTATGCAAACTCTTTCATATTAGACAGATGGCTTTACCAAAATGTTTTCTTATCTGCTCATCTGTGGAGATATGTATTGGAGAACGACTTTCTCCTTTCTGGAATTCATCACGGATAATGTAATGCTTTATTTCAAATGTACTTCTGTCTGGAACACTATTTTTCCTCTGAAGTCTTCATGTAGCTCTGACTAATAAAGTATATCATTGTTGGAACACTGGAACATATCCATGTGACACTTATTTTGTCATCCTGAGATCTGATCTACTGAGTAATCATTCTGATACAATATCTTTGTTATAGAGATTCTTCACCATGCTTCTGTTGTGCATTGGAGGTTCTCCATCAAGTTTTCTTCCATCTGTATATAATCATCTCTTCATGGTATGCCTTGAGGTCTTGAGGTTTCTCTTCATACGTTCTTTGTTCAATTTCTCTGGAGAACAGTCTTTGCATTCATCTTGATGTAGAACTCCAACCCATAGATGATATAATGACTCATGTAGAGGTATGTATGTAGAGGTATGTCTAGTTTATCGGAATGAGTAATCATCATAGTCTTCTCCCTCCATATGGGAGAACCTCTGGTTCTGGATCTTGCAATGCTTTCATTCATAAGTCTTCCATACATTGTTCTTCATCACAACTTTTAGTTCTGCTTAATTTCTTTCATATCAGGCTGTTAATCTTGTGATTCTCGATATAATGACTAGTTGTTCAGGCTTCTCTTCTTTCTTGGAATCTTCATGTTCTTCCTCACGTTTTTCTTTGAATCTTGGTTCCATGGAGTTTCTTATAGATTCCATGTGCTAAATATTCCACTTCTTTCTTTCATCATAGGATCATGGATCTGGATGGACAACCAAGCTTCTCTTCTGAACACGTATTGTCTTTCATGGCTGCTACCATGGATATATACTTCATCATCCTCAATGGATCATAGGATTATCTCCATCCTAATCCTTGCTTCATGTATTAGTGCATATAATCATCTCCCTCCATCTAACAGAGTCCATGCTTCCATCTGCATCCTTATTGTCTTCTGCAGAGTCCACGCTTCCATCTTGTTGTCTTCTATAGAATGTCATAATTCTTTCTCCAATTTCCTCTTGATTGCTGACTTCTTTCTGTCTTTTCTTTTTCTAAGTCTCTTCATGATTGAATCGGCTTATCTTGCAATAGCTTCCACATGATTTGTATTTCATCCCTTCATGTGTATTATCTAATGATATCCATCCTTATCTTGTTTTTCTTCCATAGGTATAGTTCTTCTTGGAACACATTATCTTCCAAGAGATAGATATACAATATATGTACAGAGACAATGCAAACAAGATATGTACAGGAAATAAGGAGAGTATTGTTACCTTTAGAAGAAGAAGTCTCTTCCATCCTGCTTAGTATTTTTTGTAGGTTCCTTTTCTTCGGCAACTGATGATTCATGTTTCTCTTTCCTTTTCTTTAGTTCAGGACAATGATTCTTGAAGTGACCATATTTTCGAGAGTTGAATCATTGTACTNTCTCTTGATTTGGCTTCCTCCTTGAACCAAACTTCCTTTTGTTCCTGAAGTTCTTGAATCTTGCTGTGAAGGCTTGATCATCGTACTTCTTTTGGGGTTTCTCTTTTTCACTGATCCTTGATTCTTCTTGAACACAACAAGTCCAAAGTTCTTCAAATGTTGGATACTCCTTTCTTATGTTCATGCTTGCGGAAAATGCATCCCACGTCTTGGGAAGACCATTGAGTACTATGTTTACCAATTCCTTTTATGAGATGATCTCTTCAATAGCTTGTAGTTGATATCTTAACTGAGAGATCTTCACAAAGTATGATGTTATGCTTTTGTCATCCTTCATCTTCATGTTGTGGAGCTCTTTCTTCAGACTCATTACTTGTCCAATGTTTCTGACTGAGAAGAGGTTTGTTAGGGCATCGTACATCTTCTTAGATGAGTCAAGATGGGAGATGTAGGGTATCAAGTGGTTTTTTTTTATAGAATCCACTATGATACTCATGGCATTGATGTCAACGTCTTTGAACTTCTCCATAGCTGCAATGTTTTGCAGTTCCTTCTCTTTTCCTTCTTCAAATTATGGTTTCACGATCTTTCCTTTCACGATATCCAACACTTTATTCTTGGAAAGAATGAGGTCAATCATTGTCTTCCATGCTCTAAAGTTAGAGGCTCCTTCTAACTTGTTCTCTGACTTCATAGAATAAGTCATGGCTGCTTTGACTTGGTCAAATTCTAGATTTGACCAGAAATTCAAACTTCACGTCTTGGCCTTCTGAGAGAGCCAGGAGATGCACTGGGCTAGGGCGCACTGATATATCTAAAGATTAGGTCAATATATTCACTCAAGGTTCTTCAACAAGAGGATTAGAGTTTCTGCAACTGCACCTGCTAGTAATCCTAGATGTAGTGTCTTGGAAGTTGCTCCTACTAGTAACCCTAGCGACAATTCCTCAACGAGTTCAATATTCTTGCGGCTATGCTTCCTTCCAATGCTTGGACTGAATGAAGGAGGTGTGGGCCTATAACCTGTTAGAATATAGAATATTTTTCTCATTTTACCATTGACAATATCACTATTGTCAGCCAACCATAAGTCGAAGCCACCCTCCAAGCACCTTGACCTTGATAGAGAACAATATTGGTAGCAATCAATAGCCAAGAGAGGCTAATGCACCAAGCAAGAAGAGAAACCAAAGATGATCACATAGTCCAACCAGAAACAGGTGCAACACCTTCCCTAGAAACATGTGCACAAAACTGCCAATTGTAGTGCGCACAACTTGCTCTCTGCAATTCTGAGAATGTGTAATAATGAGAACTGGCACCCTGTATTTATAGTGGTTCTGGTAGACTTACTAGGGCCAAATTCTCCTTCTGGGTACTAATTAATTCATATTAAATATATTTCTACAGTCAACAACTTGTCTAGGGTTTCCTTTACTTCTTTGCTTCCTTCCAGAATATTCTAATCTTGTCATAGGTCACAATAGAGGTTCATACTTCTCGAAGCTACCATAATATGAACAAAATTAGCATTGAAGTAAACCTTCATATTTAAAGATCATTCAATTAGATTGAACTAATGTCAAAGTAATTGGCGAACTTAAAAAAGTGTTGATAAGATTGTCATCCAATCCAAAGGTTCACCAAGTAATTGATATTATTGTTGTTGACATTCCAGAAGTGTATGGTTTATTTTTGAGTAGATATTGGTCAGAGCAGTTACATAGCAATTTTGCTACAGACTGGTCTCATTTGTGGCTGCCAGAAAATGGCCAACCTAACAACATCAGAATAAATAGAGAACATTACCCCAAGTACACTGATATATTTAAACGATCCAAATGATCCTTTTACTACTGCTGTAAATTCGATTGAGACACATGGAATGAATACGTTTTTTGTTAATTTCACGACTGAAGTTTCCTCTATCACCAACCCAGAACAACTATCTGAAATATCATCCTATACTCAGATGGAAACTATGGAAAGTACATCGAATATCATTGATAATGAACATATATGGTCCTTATAATTTG
>JASDQU010209887.1:3508-20358 GCA_032191745.1 Picea mariana
ACTAGATTATCGACTCCCCAAACCTTCAAACTCATTGTTTACATTAAGAACACAAATTTCATCATCTTAATTGACAGTGGAAGCACCCATAATTTTATTCATCATCGCATTGTCCAAGAAAATGATTTTTATTTCTATGCATTCAATAAATTTAAAATCATGATTTTCAATGGAGGTTCCATGAAATGTGGTGGGCATTGTGAAAATGTATGTCTCCAAATTTAGCAATACAACCTAAAATCTCATATGTTCGTTATAGACATGGGTGGTTGTGATATTGTTCTTGGTGTAGAATGGTTACTCACCCTTGGTCCCATCCTCATTGATTTTAAGGAATTAACCATGCAATTCCAGCAGGCAGGACAACAATACAAGTTCTAGGGAATCACAGTTGGTTCCCCTGAGATCATCAGTTCCCATCGAATGGAAAATCTCCTCAAAAAATGTCATTTCGACATCATTTTCCAACTCCATGCTATTCAAGCCATTGAGACACCTTCGGTGCATCTTGACATCCAATATCTCATCTCCAAACACTAAGCGATTTTTTCCAACCCACAAGGACTTCCTCCTTCTTGTGGTGTTCATGATCATTCCATTCCTCTCATCCTAGGTAGTATTCTTCCCAATGTTCTCCCTTATCGTAATTCATTTTCCCAAAATAATAAAATTGAGAAAGTTGTTCAAAAATTGCGTACTACAGGTGTTATTCTCCCTAGTACCATCCCATATTCCTCTTCGATGGTCATGGTACTCAAGAAATAAGGTACTTGGTGCATGTGTCCATACTTTCACACCCTCAATGATATCACCATCAAAGAAAAATTTCTCACTCCTTTCATTGATGATATCTTGGATGAATTTAGTGGTGCACAGTACTTTACTAAATTTCATCTTCGGTCCGACTACCACCAGATCCGTAAGAAAGAATATGACATTCCCAAGAATTCATTTCTCACTCATGAGGATCACTATGATTTCTTGGTCATGTCCTTTGGCCTTTGTAATTCCCCATCAACTTTCCAAATTCTCATGAATCATGTATTTCATCCTTTTCTCCTTCATTTTGTCTTAGTTTTCTTTGATGATATTCTCATCTATAGTAAAACCTAGACATACCATCTTACTCATGTGGATAAAGTTATTCATCTAGTCTCTAAGAACAATTTTTTCCTTAAACAATCTAAATGTGATTTTTGAGCATCGGAAGTCAATTACTTGGGTCATATTGTTGGTCAAGAAGGTTTCAAGTGGATCCTAAGAAGATTGAAGCTATGTATGATTGGCCTTGCTCCAAGACTATCAAACGCTTACATAGTTTTTTGGGTTTAACATGATATTATCTCAAGTTTGTTAATAATTATGGAAATATTGTGGCACCTATCACTGTTATTCTTAAAAATAATTCTTTCATTTCGACTCCAACATCTAATCAAACCTTTCAAGCCTTGAAGGAGGCCATGTGCACCGCTCCTGTCCTGGCGCTTCCTAACTTCACAAATACCTTTGTCCTGGATTGTGATGATTTTGGGAGAGGAATTGGAGCAGTCCTTATGCAATATGGTTGACCTTTGGCCTTTACCAACAAACAACTATCAAAGTGACATTTGAGACAATCAATATATGAAAAGGAAATGTTGGCTATTTTGCATGCAGTGGATATATGGTGCCCTTTTCTATTGGGAAACATTTCCAAATTAAGACATATCATCAGATCCTCAAGTATTTTATTGAGTAACGTCCTTCCTCCCCGTAGAAACAAAAATGTGTCACTAAATTATTTGGATATAATTATGAGATCATCCACAAGAAAGGAAAAGACAATGTGGTTGTTGAGGATCTTTCATATAAATATGAAGATGAAGGGTCTCTTTTTTCCCTCTCCTTCATTGTACCAGAGTGGCTGCAAGCAGTTCATGAGGAATGACTACAAGATCCCAAAATTTCTCGTTTGATCCGAAAATTTCAAGTCAATGCTTCAGTTTCACCAGGGTACTCTTAGCACAATGATGATCTTCACTACAAAGGCCATTTGTATTGAAGTCAACAGTCACAACTTAAATCCATAGTACTTTTTGAGCTTCATGCTACACGCTTAGCTGGGCACTCATGGTTTTACAAAAACTATGAACGAATCAAATGTTGGTATGAAACAGGATGTTCGCACTTGTGTGGAAGAATGTGATGTGTGTCAATGCAACAAGGGAGAAACAGTCAAATCGCCTGTCACACTCTAACTACTTCCAATTCCACCTGCTATTTGTAGGGATATATCTATGGATTTCATTGTTGCCTTACCTAAATCAGGAAATAAGTCTGTCATCATGGTGGTAGTTGATCAAATTTTCAAGTATGCTCATTTATGTTCCCTTCAACGCCCATTCAATTCCTCCAAGTTGGATAAGATTTTCATGTATCATGTCTTCAAGCTTCACCACAAACCTCATTCTATTGTTTCTGATAGAGATCCCACTTTCACCAGTAATTTTTGGAAAGAACTGTTCATGCTACAGGGCACCCAGTTGCATCTCATCATTGCCTATCATCCCTAGACTAAAGGTCAAATTGTAGTTGTCAGCAAATTTTTGGAAACATATTTGAGGTGTTTTGCATCTGAAAGGAAGAATCAATGGGCTCAATGGTTGCCTTTAGCTGAATGGTGGTACAAAAATTCTTACCATACAACTATTTGCATGACTCCTTTTGAATAATTATATGAATAGAATCCACCTTCAATTATTTCATACATACCCAATGTCTCAAAGGTCCAGGAAGTTGACCAAACTCTTACAGTTTGAGAGGCTATTCTACATACCCTTAAAGAGAATTTGGTCATGGATCAGAATCGCATGAAGAAACAAGCATATCATGGGCGCTCTGAATGTAAATTTGTTGAAGGGGACTAGGTGATTCTTTGACTTCAACCTTTAAGAATACTTCACTCAAGTTTGACCATTTTTAGAAACTGATGCCCAAATTTTATGGTCCTTATACAGTTCTCAAGCACGTGGGATAGGTGGCCTATGAGTTATCCTTTCCTATTCATTCTAAGATCCATCCTATTTTTCATGTCTCCTAGTGGAAGAAGGTGATTGGAACTAAGTGCAAAATGCAAACCAGTCTTCCTGAGTTGGATGAAGAAAGCTCCATCTGGTTGCAGGAAAGAGCATTCTTGGACCAGCATGAGCATCATCTCCATCAACACACCATCAAGGAAGTGTTAGTTCAGTGGAAATATACAACTCCAGTAGATGCCACATGGGAGCCAGCTACCATTCTCCAACAATGTCTTGATCTCAAGCCTTGAGGACAAGGTTGTTTTTTAAGGGGGAAGGCATGTTAGGGACCTAACCTCCCTATCCCCTCATGTAGGTAGAATAATATATTTTCCATGTAATAAAGGCCAATATTAATAAGGCCTAGTAATACATAATAATAAGTAAAATGTAACAAGACCTAATAGAATCGTCCTCTTCTAGAAAGATATTCCTCTAGATTGTTCTCTTGGTAGATAGATTTATTATAAATAGGATTTGAGGGCATGATAAGTTTTTGTATTGAGAATTGTTTTAATATAGGTCTGCTCTGTTGGAGGTATCCCCCTCTAAGAGCCAAGTGAACATTGTTTCTTATCAATAAAGGTATAATTTTGGTGTTGTGGTTCCATATAATTTGTTGTTTTGTTGTTGATCTCTATAGCATCATCATTTTTTGTTGCTATTTCCATGTTATTCTCTGTAATATTTCTCTTTTATGCTCATATAATAGATCCGGTACCTTACATGTCTGATCAGTTCATGATTCCACATTCTTGGGGATTCATCTCTATATCTCCCAACATTCTCCACTTTCCTTCCTATCCATTCAATCAAAATAATCGAAAATTCACCAAAGAAAATTTCATGCAGATTTGTGAAAACACACCTTTGTAACCAATGTTCATCATTGAGCCTAGGGCTTCTATTCTGTTATCTGGAAAATTATTTTTTCTTCCTTTCTATCCATTCTTAAATTTTTCTCTATTTAGCTTCCAAAACATTCCCCCCAATTACAGTTCTTGGTCTCGACAATGGAACCATTTTTTGGTGTGCAGGGGGTAGACATGTGGTTAATCATTAAAATACCAACAAAACCCTTAGATACTGGCCCTTTTGGAATCATTTGCAAAGAAAGTGAAGTCTCACCCAAGGAATCTAGATGGGATGTAAGAACCAAGGTTCTAGAGTGCTAGGGTCACTGAGGCATTCAACCTCTCATTTCTCATATGCACAGTTCTCATAGCTACTCAACATTCAACCTAGTCTGAACGCAATATTCTCTCATTAAACATTGATCCAGTTATTAGATACTTCATTGCGTGACATTATAAAATCATAAGTAAACAATACATTCACACCATAGCATTAGACATCATAACCTGCAAATATAATACATCTCAATACAAAGATTTACGTGGTTCAACCAACTTGGGCTACATCCACAATGACTAGCTTCTTATATTATTCATTGATAGTTCTCTTAAAATTGTGCAATGTGCTACAAAATATGCAACAATATCATTTAATAAACCTTCCTATTCGTTACACTGCAATGTGAATTCACTCCTTAGTCATACCTCAAATTTCTTGCTTTGCTCAGCTCCCTTACCCAAAAATCACTAGAAAACACATATCATATCTCCTGTCTCAACCTCTTCCATTCAAAAACCCATTACATATTGATACATATAAATAGGGATAAGCATGTTACATAAGTGGACAAAGTGTCCCCAAAACCCAATGGTTTATAACCAATTTTTTCCTTGCGTGCGTTGCTACATTGTGCATCCTTTTATCGCATTGTTTTACTCTTTGAAGTCCCCTTACATCACGTGCTCTGGTCCATATTCTAACTACATTTTACTCTTCTACTTCATTTTGGCACAGATCCTGAATATTATCCAAAATGCCTCTCCAACACTCTATGTCAAGGTGTCCATTTACAATATCCAACAATGATGATGGAATATATTCAAAACAAATTTTGAAAGGGGATGTACTAGTGGAAGTATAGGTAGCCCTATCATAGGAATGTTGTACATAAATAAAATCTTTATCTGAGTTTCTTGGGAACTTATGATTCTAGAATCTTGGAAACTAAACCAAAGTCGTATTCATAACCTCTAAATTCCAATAATTCTAGGGTGGAAAAAATTGAATCTCATCAATTTAATAGACAAATTTTCCCACTATGAAGTCTCAATGTACTAGGAAATTTTATATATTTATTAAAAATGATGCTCATTGGTATCTCAAAATGCACTCATACCCAAGTTCAAAGAATTTAAGCTCATTTCTTCTTGGCCTTTGATAGTTTTCCTACAATTCATTAGCATGCGCATCTTGCTAAAACTTCCAATTACCACATATAGGTATTCATTCCCTCTTCTTGTCCTTATAAGTGGTATCGTAGCACTTTCCTTAGCATAACATTGTGGTACCTTACAAGTGGTATCAAAGAACTTTCCTTGGCATAACATTGTGGTACCTTACAAGTGGTAACAAAGCACTTTCCTCGGCATAAAATTGTTGTACCTTACAAGTGGTATTAGAGCACTTTCCTCGGCATAAAATTGTGGGTTATTTTTTTTCCAGGGTAGAGACGTATTATAGCATATTTAAGATACAACTATATGTCATTACGTGCACAAACCCGCGGTTAGGTAGTGATACACGTAGGAAATACAAGTTGTACTTAAGCACACATCTATTGGCCACCCTTGTAACCCCTGTTGGTACCCCTTCGATTGGTAGCACATCATAAAACACCTGTATACAGATTGTCCTAGGCATCCTGAAGCCCTTTGTAGATAAACCAATCGACTGCCTAACTTCTATAGTGTCACTGAGAAAAGCACTTGGGAAGTGACTCTAGTATTTGGGTAGTCGGGTACTATCGCTAAGGGCACGGTCTAGCCTCCTTAGTTGGTTCCCTGCGATATTTGGCTGAGTACTATTGTTGGACCCTGCATGTATATTAGAGAGTGATAGCATAGGGAAAACCCTTTACTGTAGATCCCCTACAAGCCCTAACCATTGGGAATAGAATAGAAAAGGGAAAGACAAGATCTATTGCAGTGCAACCTTATCGTCTGCTATGGGTTGCAAAATTACTACATATTTTGTCTAGTTAAGAATATGGGCATCCCACCTTTGTAGTATTATTCAGTTTGGAGTGTAACTCCACAAGAGTAAAAAAAAAAAAATTTTTGGTCTCCGACCACAACATTATTTGAGATCTATCCTAATAGATTCTTCTCTTCATCATGATCACAATAGTACCTATCATTTTCAAGCAATTTTTTTTCATGTGCTCTCGACCCCTCCTCGAAACCCTTATTTCACACCCATCTCATTTATTTCCTCTTCTCACACTAAACATAGTCATATATATCATTTTTCACCCTTTTTTATATGGACCCACTGCCCCTCCATTCCCCTCCTTTCCCCATGGCCAGCACTCACAACCAAGAATTCCTTCAATCCCTACAAGATGAATCCAAACAACACAAGGTTGAAATCCAACAGATGACCTCTCAAATTACTTCTGCCAAGTCTTGCTTGGACATCCTTGATTCCCACTTTACTGATGTTAAGGGAGATTTGACCTCTCTTAACAACAACTTAGTCTCCCTCACCCAATGGATAAAATAGTCCCTTGGTTCTCCCTACCTTGACCCCCCTTCCCATTCTAAACATGATATAACTCCTCCCATAATATGAACTTTCATTTTAACTCCCCTCCTCGTGACCACTGTCTTCTCCGAGTTGAAGAGAACAAATTTGATGGCTTAGATCTCGTTGGTTGGGTCACTCAAATAGAACATTATTTCTCCCTGCATGGAATTTCAAATGATTTGGCCAAACTTCGTTATGGTTTCCTCTATTTAGATCTGGAACGTTGGCAATGGTGGAAATGGCGTAGAAAGACACGCTAGGGGTATGTTGTTTGGACACAATTTCTGGTTGAGCTATATAAACGCTTTGACATTGACACTCACTATCTAGGTCGTTTGACCAAGTTGAAACAATCTAGCACAGTGGAATACTTTATATATTCCTTTGAACAATTGGATTTCAAAACGAAGGGCATGTCCGATGCTTTCTTTAGGGAATGTTTTATCAGTGGCCTCAAATANGACCACTGTCTTCCCCGAGTTGAAGAGAACAAATTTGATGGCTCAGATCTCGTTGGTTGGGTCACTCAAATGGAACATTATTTCTGCCTACATGAAATTTCAAATGATCTGGCCAAACTTCGTTATGGTTTCCTCTATTTAGATCTGGAACGTTGGCAATGGTGGAAATGGTGTAGAAAGACACGCTAGGGGTATGTTGCTTGGACACAATTTATGGCTGAGCTATATGAACGCTTTGACATTGACACTCACTATCTAGGTCATTCGACCAAGTTGAAAAAATCTAGCACAGTGGAATACTTTATATATTCCTTTGAACAATTGGATTTCAAAACGAAGGGCATGTCCAATGCTTTCTTTAGGGAATGTTTTATCAATGGCCTCAAATATGAAATTCAATCCCAAGTCCTCATGGATCACCCTCAAATTTGTTTGGAGGATACTCAACATGTTAAGGAAGATCAACAAGTTATGTCTTCCTAGAAACACAAACCTTCCTTCATTCCTCGCATTCACCCTACAAACCCAGGTCCTCCTTCGACTCCTCTCAAGATCCAGAAATTAACTCGGGATGAAATGGTCGAATTCCAACTGAAGGGACTTTGTTATAATTGTGATGAAAAATATTTTATGGGGCACAAGTGTAAGGAACAAAAGTTATTTATGGCCATCTCTGAGGATTTTTTTGAAGAAGAGGTAGAGAACCCCCTTATTTCATAATTACCCAAGACAACTGATATTACTCCACCATCTGATCCACCCAAAGTAGAATCAATCATTTCATTGAATGCTCCCACTGGCTTCTCCGCTCCCTAAACCTTCAAGCTCATTGGTTACATTAAGAACATAAAGGTCATCATATTAACTGACAGTGGAAGCACCCATAATTTTATTCATCATTGCATTATTCAAGAAACCGATTGTTATGTCCATGTAGTCAATAACTTCCAAATCGTGATTTCCAATGGAGGTTCCATGAAATGTGGTGGGTGTTGTGAAAATGTATGTCTCCAAATTGGGAATTACAACCTGAAATATCATATGTTTTCTATAGACATGGGTGGTTTCGATATTATGCTTGGTGCAAAATGGTTACCCACCCTTGGTCCCATCCTCATGGATTTTAAGGAATTAACCATGCAATTCCAGTAGGCAGGAAAACAGTACAAGTTCCAAGGAATCATAGTCAGTTCCCCTAAGATCATCAGTTCCCATAGAATGGAAAATTTCCTCAAAAAATTGTCATTCTAGCATCATTTCCAAACTCCATCCTATTCAAGCCAGTGAGACACCTTCAGCGCATCCTAACCTCCAATGTCTCATCTCCAAACACCAAGTTATTTTTTTCAAACCCCGGGGACTTCCTCCTTCTTGTGATGTTCATGATCATTCCATTCCCCCCATACTAGGCATTCTTCCGCCCAATGTTGTCCCTTATCGTCATCCATTTTCCCAAAAGAATGAAATTGAGAAAATTGTTCAAGAATTGCTTTTCACAGGTGTTATTTTCCCTAGTACCATCCGTTATTCCTCTTCAGTTCTCATGGTAATCAGGAAAGACGATACTTGGAACATGTGTCTAGACTTTCGCGCCCTCAATGAGCTCACCATCAAATACAAATTTCCCAGTCCTATCATTGATGATCTCTTGGATGAATTGAGTCTTTCCCAGTACTTTACTAAACTCGATCTTCGGTCTAGTTACCACCAGATCCACATGAAAGAAGAAGACATTCCCAAGACTACTTTTCACACTCATGAGGGTCACTATAAGTTCTTGGTCATGTCGTTTGGCCTTTGTAATTCCCCATAAACTTTCCAAATTGTCATGAATCATGTCTTCCGTCCTTTTCTCCTTCATTTTGTCTTAGTTTTCTTTGATGATATTATCATCTATAGTAAAACCCGGGCATACCATCTTACTCATGTGGATAAAGTTCTTCATCTACTCTTTAAGCACCAACTTTTCCTGAAACAATCTAAATGTGCTTTTGGAGCATCGAAAGTCGAGTACTTGGGTCATATTGTTATCCAAGAAGGTGTCAGGGTGGATCCTGAGAAGATTGAAGCTATGAAAAATTGGCCTCTCCCCAAGAATCTCAAAATCTTGCGTGGTTTTCTGGGTTTCACAAGGCATTATCGCAAGTTTGTTAATAATTATGGAAAGATTGTGGCACCTCTCACTTCTCTTCTTAAAAATAATTATTTCATTTGGACTCCAACAACTGATTATACCTTTAAAGCCTTGAAGGAGGCCATGTGCACCACTCATTTCTTGGCGCTTCCTGACTTCAAAAATACCTTTGTCTTGGAATTTGATGCTTTTAGGAGAGGAATTGGAGCTATCCTTATGCAAGATGGTCGACCTTTGGCGTTTACTAGCAAACAATGGTTAGATTGACATTCGGGACAATCAATCTATGAAACAGAAATATTGTCTATTTTGCATGTAGTAGATCACTGACACCCTTGTATATTGGGGAAATGTTTCCAAATTAAGACAAATCATCAGAGCCTCAAGTATTTTCTGGAGCAAGTTCCTTCCTCCTCGGAGCAACAAAAATGTGTCACTAAAATATTTGGATATGATTACGAGATCATCTAGAAGAAAGGAAAAGACAATGTGGTTGTTGATGCCTTTCCCAGAAATATGAATATGAAGGGTCTCTTTTTCCCCTCTCCTTCATTGTACTAGAGTGCCTCCAAGAGGTTCGCCAGGAATGGCTACAAGATCCCAAAATTTTTCATATGATCCAACAATTGCAAACCAATGCTCTAGTTTCCCCAGGGTATTGTTGGCACAATGATGACCTTTGCTACAAAGGCCATTTGTATTTAAGTCAATAGTCACAACTTGAAACCATGATACTTTATGATCTTCACGCTACACCCTCAGCTGGGTACTTAGAGTTAACCAAAGCCTATGAACGGGTCAAACGTTCTTTTTTCTGGGATGGTATGAAACATGATGTTCACACTTTTTTGGCAGAATGTGGTGTGTGTCAACACAACAAGGGAGAAACAATCAAAGCACCTAGCACACTCCAACCAATTCCAATTCCACCCACTATTTGGAGGGATATCTCTATGGATTTCATTGTTGGATTACCTAAATCAAGAAATAAGTCCATCATCATGGTGGTAGTTGATCGACTTTCCAAGTATGCTCATTTCTGTGCTATTCAACACCCATTTACCACCTCCAGGGTGGCTCAGATTTTCATGGATCATGTCTTCAAGCTTCACGACAGGCCTCGTTCTATTGTTTATGATAGATATCCCACTTTCACCAGTAATTTTTGAAAATAATTGTTCAGGATACAGGGCACCCAATTGCATCTTAGAACTACCTATCATCCCCAGACTGATGGTCAAATTGAAGTTGTCAACAAATGTTTGGAAACATATTTGAGGTGTTTTGCATCTGAAATCCAGAATCAATCAGCTCAACGGTTACCTTTAGATGATTGGTGGTACAACACTTCTTACCATACAGCTATTTACATGAATCATTTTGAAGAAGTATATGGACAGAAGCCACCTTTAGTTATTTCATACATGCGTGTTATCTCGAAGGTCTAGGCGGTTGAGCAAACTCTTACAGTTCGAGAGGATATTCTATGTACCCTCAAAGAAAATTTGGTCATGGCTCGGAATCTCATGAAGCAACAAGCAAATCAAGGTCGCTTCGAATGTCAATTTGTTAAAGGGGACTAGGTGTTTCTTCAATTGAAACCTTATAATAAGAATTAACTAAAGGCTGACCATTGTCAAAATATGGCACCCAAATTTTATGGTATTTATATAGTTCTCAAGCACGTGGGACATGTGTCCTATAAGTTATCCTTTCCCAGTCATTCTAATATCCATCATGTTTTTCATATCTCCTGCATGAAGAAGGTGATTGGAACTAAGTGTCAAACTCAAACCAGTATTCTTGAGTTGGATGAAGAAGGCTCCATCTAGTTGCAACCACAAGTAGTCTTGGACCAGGGTGAGCATCGTCTCCACCAATGCACCATCAAGGAAGTGTTATTTCAGTGGAAAGATACAACTCTAGGTGATGCCACTTGGGATCCAGCTACCATTCTACAACAATTTCCTCATCTCAAGCCATGAGGACAAGGTTTTTTTTAAGGGAGGGGGGGGGGGCATGTTAGGGACCTAACCTCCCTAACCCCTCGTGTAGTTCGAACAATATATTTTCCATGTAATAAAGGCCAATATTAATAAGGCCTAGTAGTAAGGAAGAATAAATAAAATGTAAGAAGACCTAATAGAAGCTTCTGCTTCTAGAAATACATTCCTCTAGATTGTTCTATTGGTAGATAGATTTATTATAAATAGGAGTCGAGGGCATGCTAAGTTTCTTTCTTGAGAATTATTGTAATGTAGCTCTGCTCCGTTGGAGGTATCCCCCTCGAAGAGGCAAGTGAACATTGTTTCCTATCAATAACGGTATAATTTTGGTGTTGTGGTTCCATATAATTTGTTGTTTCCTTGTTGATCTCTACAATATCTTCATTTTATGTTGTTATTTCATTGTTATTCTCTGCAATATTGCTCTTTTATGCTCATATAATAGATATGGTAAGTTACATGTCTGATCAGTTCATGATTCTAGTTTCTTAGGGCTTCAACTCTGTATCTCCCAACATTCTCCACTTTCCTTCCTAACCATTAACTCAAAATAATCGAAAATTCACCAAAGAAAATTTCATGCAGATTTGTGAAAACATAAATTTGTAACCATTGTTCGTCGTTGATCCTAGGCTTTCTATTATGTTAACTATAAAATCCTCGTTGCTTCCTTTCTATCCATTCTTAAATTTGTTCTCTATTCGACCTCCAAAACATTCCCCTCAATTACAATTCTCAGTACTAACAATGGAACCATTTTTTGGCATGTTGAGGGTAGACCCATGGTTAATCATTCAAATACCAACAAAACCCTTAGATATTGGCCCTTTTGGAATCACCTCCAAAGCAAGTGAAGTATCACCCAAGGCATCTAGAGGGGTTGCAAGAACCAAGGTTCTACAGTGCTCAAGGGAAGTGAGGCATTCAACCACTCATTTTTTCATGTGCTTATTTCTCATAGTTACTCAAAATTCAACCTAGACTGAACAGTATATTCTCTCATTAAACATTCATCCGGTTATTAGGTACTTTAGTGCATGACATTATAACATCATAAGTAAACAATACATTCACAACATAGCATTAGAAATCACAACATGCAAATATAATACATCACAATACATAGATTTATGTGGTTCTCCCAACTTGGGATACGCCCACAACGAATGACTTCTTATATTATTCATTGATAGTTCTCTTACAATTGCACATTGCACTACAAAATATGCAATAATGTCATTTACCAAATCTTCCTATTCGTTCTATTGCAGTAAGAGTTCACTCCTCAGTCATACCTCATATTTCTTCCTTCGCTCAATTTCCCTACCCAAAATGCACCAGAAAACACACATAATATATCCTCTCTCAACCTCTCCCATTCAAAATCCCATTACATATTTATACATAGAAATAGGCATAAGCATGTTATGAAAGTGGAAAAAGTGTCCCCAAAAGCCAACGATTTATAATCGACTTCCTCCTTTTGTGTGTTGTTTTTTGGTGCATCCTTTTGTCACTCTCTTTGACTCTTTGAAGTATGCTTCCATCACATGCTATGGTCCATATTCTAACTACCTTTTACTCTTCAACTTCATTTTGGCACAGATTCCAAAACTTATCCAAAATGCCTCTCCAACACTCTATGTCAAGGTGTCAATTTACAATATCCAACAATGATGGTGGAATATATTCAAAACAAATTTTGAAAGGGGATGTACTAGTGGAAGTATAGTTAGCCCTATCATAGAAATGTCATACATAAATAAAGTCTTCTTCTGAGTTCTTTGGGAACTTGTGATTCTAGACTCTTGTAAACTAGACCAAAGTCGTATTGACAACCTCTAACTTCCAATAGTTTTAGGGTGGAAAGAATTGAATCTCATCAATTTAATGACTAACTTATCCCACTATGAAGTCTCAATGTACTAAGAAATTTTATATATTTATTAAAAATTATGCTCATTGGCATCTCAAAATGCACTCGTACCTAACTTCAAAGAATTTAAGGTCATTTATTTTTGTCCTTTGATAGTTTTCCTACAATTCATTAGCAAACACATCTTGCTAAACCTTCCAATTACCACATATATGTAATCATGCCCTCTTCTTGTCCTCGTGAAGCTCCCCAAAAAGTTCATGCATAGAGCCTCCTATGGCCTTATAGGGAGTGGACATGGAATGTATAATAATTGATTCATAAACAAAGGCTTGGTATTACAACTCTATACAACCTCTAACAACTTGGCTACTTCTTCATGCATCTTGGGACAATAAACATACATATGCAAGTTGGCCATATTCTTCCCAATGTCAAAATTCCCAACAATCTTGGAGGGATCACATCCCTTATCAAGTGTACTCTTTCTTTCTTTGGTACACAAAGAATCCCCATTTATAGAATAATCCATCTTGCAGATGGTAATCAAATTTGATTTATATGTCTCTTTCTAATCGTTGACCCTACATTAACTAATACACCTCATTAAAGTCCTCATCTTATGTATAATCCACTTTGTATGCCTCACACGTGAATGGATCCATGTACATTATGTTTCTCAAAGATGTGATTTATTATTTCAATGGTCTTATAATAAATTAACCAACTCGTTGGTAGTTCCCTTCTTATACTTGGTCACTAGACAAAATTGTTGCATAAATCCCATTCGCTTAAAATATCTTGCTTCTTAGAGCTTCCTCTGAGTTGGCAAGTATTGCAAAGGCTTATGATCATCATGAATAATGCTCTCCTTATCCAATAAATAGTAATTTTTATTCTTCACTACTTGCACCTAGACATATTCACTACTTGCACCTAGATATAGATCTCATTTTCATATGTAGTGAAGTCTAATAATACTTCATGAACTAACTTTAGATGATAACATATCAGCCTCATCCCTTACATCAACACTACACTCCATTTCAAGTGGCTTATTCACTTTAGGTAATAGGTAATGATACATAATTAAATATTTTGTTTCAACTATTAAATGCTTTCTTTTAATTCTTACTCAACTAAAACCTCTTATTAGTAAGAGCTATAACATAAAGCAGTAAGAGTGACATCACTAAAAATGATGCTATGAATTTGATTAAATATTTGATAACCTCCACAAAATTCTTAAATAATTCATTTAAATATAACCTTTATCTTTACATACTTAGCATTATTTAAATATAACCTCCATCTTTACATACTTTATGCTAAGAAGTGCTTCCCAAACTTACACTACTTCATCCATCTATCTATCTATGTTTGCCAAACTTAATTTACATTGCTTCATCCATTTCTCTTTATATTTATATTGTATAAATATATTCAAAATTTATATTGTATAAATATATTCAAAATGCTAATATCATGTATTAAATTAATGCAATTTTATTAGAATATTTTATATATCAACCAATAAGTATTTTATATATCAACAATTGAAAAAAACACTTATTTTGATAAGAAATCACTAAGCTATAACAATAAAGCACTAAGAGTGTGACATCACTAAAAATGAGGCTATGAATTTTATCAATTTTATTCAATAGTAAACCTCCACAAAATTCTTAAATAAGCCATTTAAATATAAACTCCATCTTTACATACTCTATGCTACGGAGTTCTTCTCAAACTTACACTGCTTCATCCATTTATATATGTTTCTCTTTATATTTATATTGTATAAATTTATTCAAAATGCCAATATCATGTATTAAGTTAATGCAATTTCAATACAGTATTTTATATATCAACTAATAAGAAAGTAATAACAGTTATCTTGATAAGGCTAGATCTCTTACAACAGGGTTTTTAAATATTTGTCAAAAACAGTGACAACCATGACATCATGTAAAAAGGTAAATATCTAAAGTATATTAATTATTTGAATAGAGGTAGTAATGCAATATCATTATAGTATTTTATATATCAACGAATAAGAAAGGAAAAATACTTATTATACTTGTTGATAAGTTTGATATATAATTTTGAGTTAGGTTTGACTTTCTATTAATTCATGGTTGATCAAAAAATATACACTCCTTTATCTAAAGTTTAAAAAAATAGTGATTTATTTTAAATTTAAAATTTCATTTCTCTGAAATTGACCAAAAACTTTGAAGTCTTACTGCTGCCTTCACTCCCCCCAATGTTATTACAATAAATATTTCTACCATCTAATCATTTCATACCTGCTCCTTCTCTCTATCTTCTTAAACAATACTTTCGTTAATTAATTGAAAAGCAAATCTACTCACCAATGTGCAAATAACTCCACAATTGCCCAGGACGCCGGCGTCGCCGATAGCGTAGTGTTAAAATCGTCCATCTTCAATTCAACAGCGGCATCGGCTTCGGGGGGCATTGATACTCCGCGCCATCAAAGCCCGCCCTACAAACGTTTGCGCTTGGACGGAAGGGGTTTCCACCACACAAAACAGAACCAGGAGCGCGATCAAACTGGCAGCCATTGGAGCCTGTTCTTACAAATCCGTATCTGGCATCAATTCCGTACCCTCCTTGATCCGACGGTACGAAAGCCGGCACCGGAATCTCTCAAAGCAACGGGAGCCGAAAAACTGAGTTAACGGTGAGCATTCAATGAATCCTCCCCGTGTTTCGAGAAGTGAACGTCCGGGGCCCCCGAATTTTGCACTTAAAAGGGAGTAAATTTACAGAAGCTTAAATAGGCCTTGAAAACCCTGCGAGGTTCTGTCTACAAAGCTTCAATGGGTAAAATTTTCAGCACACAGCAAAAAAATTCAATAGAGCAAAAGCACAGAAAAGAAGAAATAGAGCAAAAGCACAGAGATGGCAGGAGTATTCACTGACCTAGAAAAGACAAGAGACGCGATCCAAACTCGGGACCTTTTAAATAAATTTTTATTTGATTTTCTAGATAAAACCATCCAAGCGGCAGGTCGCGATGAAGCGATATGAGATTTAAAGGATTTGGGTGAAGGAATCTCAGAGTATACCCTCCCCGTCGTTATTATTGTCAAAAACTTCAAACTTTCTCCCTCTTATTTATTATTTATTATTATCGACAAACTCTATGCATGACCTTAGGACATCATATGAAAATGCCGCATCTCACCCGCTAATGTGACAATTTAGCATTTTAAACACTAAACAATAATTTAATGGAGTTTTCCCATTAATCTTTATTATTATTATTGTTTTTGACTTTTCTCATTAAACTTATTATAATTTAATAAACAGTAAACAATAATTTAATGGAGTTTTTTCATTATTTTTTATAATTAATTTTTGACTTTTTCCATTAATTTTATTATTAATATTTATTAATATAATTTTTTACTTTTCCTTTTAATCTTATTATTAATATTAATATAATCTCATTTTCCCTTTCTTCTTAAACAATACTTTCATTATTATATTCGGCACATATATGTTACCTAGTAGCCTTGTTTTGATAAGGCTAGATTTTTTACAAAAACTTTTTATAAACATTTGTCAAAAACCATGACATCATGTTAAAAAGGTAAATATGAGCTTAATGGTTAAGAACATGTGTTT
>JASDQU010209888.1:3382-14820 GCA_032191745.1 Picea mariana
AACATTGGGGTTTGTAGCCTCATTCTAGTTGTAGCCAAAGATTTGGGGAGTTGGAGCTTCCCTCAGGTTGTAGCCTGAGAAACTAGGGGGTTGGAGCCTCCTTCCAGTTGCAGCTGGAAAACAAAGGAAGTTGGTGCTTCCAATGAATGTAGTTCTTTAAGACATATAAGAAAAAGCATTCCGTGGTTTTCTCCTGATTTGGGTTTTCACGTAAAACACTGGTGTACTGTGTATGTGTGTGATTGTTTATTTATTACTGCTCATTATTGGATAATAATTCTACATTGATATAACATTTGAAGAAAAAGGATTATAATTACGTTATTACTAATTCACCCCCCCTCTCAGTAATCCAACAATAACCTTCTAGCAGATTCAACCATTTTTTAAAGAATCTACATCTATCTAGCCTTCAAATAAGGGGATNCCCCCCCCCCCCTCTCAGTAATCCAACATAAGGTCCTACCATTTTTCCTATGTAATTCCCCAGCCACATTCCAAAGAGAAATACTTAGAATCTTTTCATAACTCATCCATGAAAAAGTAGATATCTATATGGATGAATTCACCCCTTATGGAAACTCATTTGATGAAGCCTTAAAAAATCTAGATAAATTTATCCAAATATGTAAAGAAATGAACCTCTCCTTTAACAATGACAAATTCAATATGATGATGATTGAATGGATTGTGTTAGGACACCATCTGTCCTCCATAGGGATTGAAGTAGACAAAAACAAATTCAATATCATCACACTACCCCCTACCCCTCTAAAACCAAAAGATATCAAAAGTTTTCTTGGACATCCAAGTTACTACATGAGATTCATTAAAGACTTCAACTAGATATCTTCTCCTCTATTTACCCTGCTATCCAAAGATGTATATTATTGTTGGACCTTAAATTGTCAACAAGAATTTGAAACAATAAAAGAAATACTCTCAACTACAATTGTACTACAAGTTCCTAATTGGACTCTTCCATTTCATATTCATATTGATGCATTAGATAAATTTGTAGGAACATTTGGGTACAAAATGAAGATAACAAGCCTTGTGCAATTTATTTTATAAGTAAAAAATTGGCTAGTGCAGAGCTAAACTACACTGTTATAGAAAATGAATTTTTAGCAGTAGTCCATGATCTAAACAAGTTAAGACATTATGCTACATGGCATAAAGTTTTTTCACACACTGAACATGATGCCATTATATATTTGATGAATAAACTTGACATAAATGGTAGAATAATTAGATGGATTTTGTTATTACAACAATTTGATCTAACCATTCTTGATAATCCTGGGAAGAAGAATGTTGTTGTAGATTTTTTTTATCTAGGTTGAAAATTCCTACTGAAGAAGTCATGATAGAGGATCATTTACTGTATGAACGCCTCTTTAAAATATCTACACAAACCCCCTTTTTTTCTAAAATCGTAAATTATCTGACAACAGGGAGGTTTCCTCAACATTTGTCCTACCAAGAAAGATGAAATATTCTTAGGAAAAGCACAACCTATACTTGGGTGGCATGATATTTGTTCAATCTTGGCCCATACCAAGTTCTAATAATATGTATGAGAGAGGATGAAGTGCATGATATCGCCCATGCCTTTGATGATGAGCCATGTGGAGGACACTATGCAACAAAAAGAATATCCTATAAGATTTTGCAAGTTTGATACGATTGGTAGACCCTACATAGAGATGCTCAACAATACACCCTACAATGTGATGAATTCCAAAGGATGAGAAAGTCTACAAAGAGAAATGAAATTCCCTTTCATCCCAAAGTATCATTGGAGCCATTTGAGAAGTCAGGCATGGAATTTATAGGCCCAATTGACCCACTTTCAGGGTAGAAAAAACACATATTGGTATGTACTGACTATCTGAAAAAATGGGATGAAGTGAAGGCTATGAAGGATTCCACAGAACAAAATGTAGTTGCATTCCTAAAAGAATGCATATTCTCAATATTTGGGTATCCCAAAGAGATAGTCACAGGCCAAGGAGATCAATTCACATCCATAATTGTTGAGAAAATCATGCAGCAACACCACATATGTCACAAAAAGTCAACACCCTACCATCCACAAGAAAATGGATAGGGTGAAGTCACCAACCAAGAGTTGGAAAATATCGTCACAAAAACAATGAGAATGAACAAGAATAAGTGGTCAAAGAAACTCATAGAGTTAGTATGGGAATACAAAATCACAAGGAAAACTACCATAGGGCTTACACCCTTTGAAATAGTCTACGGTAAGAAATCCATGCTCCCGATTGAGTTTGAATACCATATTTCGAGGACAACATATGAATTGGATATGGATATACCATCAACATAGAAAGAAGGATTGAATCAAAGAAATGCCTTAGATGAGTAAAATATGAAAACACTCTTCAACAGTGAAGTAGTGCAGCTACAAAGGAAAAATTGGCATGAAAAAAAAAGATCAAGCATGGAAAGTTAAAAGAAAGGGATTGGGCCCTCTTATTTGTTTCAATATTCAAGGACTTCAATGGAATGCTAATGAAAAGTTCTATGGGGCCCTACATTATTGAAATATGTCATGATAATGGTTCAGTCTAGATCTGAACAATAGATGAAAATGAATCCCTTTGATAGTAAATGGAATCATGATAAAAATTTACAATAAACCAATGACAAGGGAAGAGTTTACAATAATAGTGAAGGAATAAAATATGGATTTGATTGATATAAGAGATGCTCTTAATCCATCCAAATAATGACACATGATAAGAAATGAAGAAAAAACAAAGAATGAAATACGTAGATGAAAAACTCATTGAGGCATCTAGGACAAGTATTTGATTAAAAACCTCCAAGGAGGCAGTCTCAAATTTGAGGAACAAATAAATTCCCTCATCAAGAAAACCTCCTAGAGACTTGATGAGGTAGGGTACCGGTGAAAACTAATAATGGAGCCTCTATCTTGAAAAAAAAAGAGAAAAAAAAATACAAGAAATAAAGAAAAAAGAGAAGAGAACAAAATTTGGTATAATAATGTTTTTGTTTTGAAGGTATCAAAGGAATCCATCTCAACAACCATCTACAAGAAACAAGGAATTAACAACTATGAAGAACTTAGCAACAACTAATACTCTAGAAATAATAAAAAGTAGTAAGCATTTTCACAAGTTTTCTACACTTTCACTCATCATTCTCCATACATCACACTTTCCATCTTATCATTCATAATAAACCTTGTTTCCCTTCATTTATTTACACTTTAGATTTCCCAAGTTCTCATTTTTAACCCTATGTTCCAATAAGAATGACGTACATGATAAATATATGTATTCCTATAGGATCATTCCAAATAAATGGAAGTTAGGTTTCCATTAATTAAAAATTACTATCATCATCAACACTACAAGCATCAACAAAACACTAGCCTATGGACTTCATAAAAAGAGTTGTACATGATCCCCTATATCCTATAGAGATTGTTAAAACAACAAGAAATGCCATGAAGTACAAATAAATTATATCATGAAATAAGTCTTTACAAAGGTCAACCGGCAAGGAAAAACAAATCAATTGTACAAAATCTTGTTTGTATGGAAAAACAACAGAAGTCTATTCCTATAACACAACTCCAATGACCTGCATGTACAACAAAATTCAAACACATAAAAAAATCAGCATTCCCACAAAGGTAATGAAAGGTATCACATTTATTCCTCTCTATTATACATTCATTTAGTATCATACAAATGTAAACACATGCATATTTTATATGGTCAAAATATATAAAATTATATCATGGGTGATGAGAATGAGGACGTTCTCGAATGTCACATCAAGGAGGGGGTGCATAATTCATGGGAAAAGGTGACTAACACATCAATCAAGTGGAATATTATTCAAACAACTTAAATATCACAAAAAATCACAAGAACGTCCTCTCTAGAAGTGAAAGGAGATTAGGATTATGAGTTACCAGGTTGGGATAGATGGGCAGGAACTCATCTAGAATCAAGAATTCTCTCCAAAAATACAGGGTTCGCTATAGGAAGGGATCCATCAGAACCCTCCTTTCCAAGAATCGATCTTTGTTGTTATAATTTGTCTCAAATTCTTGTTAAAAATTTTTGTTTTTAAATCCATATGGTCGAAATCATTTTTTTGGGTCTGCATGGTTTTCTTGAACAAAGGTTTGCAATCCTATAGAAACTAGTTTTCATAGTTCTTGTAGAGAATATTTTACACATTCTTGTAGGAATGTCGTGAGAAAGAACCCTTGCACCCTTGATATTTCTCTTGATACCGAATGTTGTGAGAAAGAACCCTCGCACCCTTGATATTTCTCTTGATACCTTGATAAATCCCTCGCTTTACCATTAAATTGTTATCGCAATCCATGGCTCAAAACTACCAGTAAGGCTTGAAAAAATTTATGATCTCCAAGAAAAATTTAAGAAAGTTACAAACTAAAGAATAGACAGTTCAACCATGCAGTTTAGATTCATTAACCTTGGGACAACAAACACACCTTAAAATTTCAACCTTGGCAATAATTGTTCCCCAACTAAGAAACAAGCTATCATCAAGCTATTCAAAGAATATTAAAAAAAAAATCATGGACATATGACGACCTCAAGAAATATGATACTAACATTATTTAGCACATTATTCCTATCAAACCTCAAACAAATCCCTTTTAATAGAAATTAAGAAAAATGCATCTGAATTTTGAACCTTTGGTAAAGGAAGAGTTGAATAAACTCTTAACAACAAGAATTATTTTTCCATTTAGACACACCCAATGGATAGCTAACCTGGTACATGTAAGGAAAGAGAATAGATATATCAAATTATGTGTTGATTTCATAAATCTAAATCGAGCATCAGAAAAGGAAAATTACCTTGTACCTTGTATGGAACAAATACTGCAATGTGTCTCTCGTTCTGAAATGATATCCCTATTAGGTGGTTTTTCGAGTTATAATAAAGTATTGATTTCCCCTGATAATCAATTGAAAACTGATTTCCGGACCAAATTGGGAGCTTATGTATACAATAAAATGCCATTCGTACTAATCAATGTAGGGGTAAATTTTTAAAGGGCCATGGATATCACATTCAGAGAACTACTTGGTAATTGTGTGGTGGTATATCTTGATGGTGTTGCTGTATTTTCAAAATATAAGAGAGACCATGTGTGTCACTTGAGAAAAATATTTGGTAGGTTTGAAAGATATGGTATATCCCCAAATCCTAAGAAATATATCTTTGCAGTAAATGAAGGAAAAATATTGTTTTTTTTGTGTCTAAAGATGGGATAATGATAGAGCCTAAAAGAACTAAGGAAATTTCAAAAATCCCATAGCTGCATAACAAGAAATCCATGCAATCATTTCTTGGAAAAATCATTTTTTTAAGAAGGTTTATTCCAAGCTTTGAAAAAAATATTAAGCCTCTCCAATACATGATTAAAAAAAAATGATGATTATAAATGGGGACCCCAAGAAAAGGAATCATTCATAAAAATCAAGGAGGAAATAGATAAAGCTACAACATTGATGAGCCCATATTTTTGTAAGGTTTTTATACTTTATATCTATTCCTTTGACATTTCTTTTGCAGTAGTCCTCACCCAGAAAAATAATGAAGGGAATGAATTCCCTATTTCATTTATGAGTTCTTGGTTGCAGGGAGTATAACTTGATTACCTAGAGGTGGAAAAAAAAGACTATGTAGTCTTTAAAGACGTCAAACATTTTAGAGCATATCTACTTAAATATAGAACCAAAGTGGTGGTACCTTACGCTATTGTGAGGAATCTCTTAGTTTAGAAGGATTTGGGAGATAAAAGAGACAACTGGATGACAACTCTACAATAATATGAATTATATATAATACCTACAAAGATTGTTAAAGAAAAAGGGCTCTACAAGCTGGTAGTTGAATCGACAAGGAACGAAAATGATGAATATGAACTTTATGAGGATCAAAACTTGTTTTAAGAGGATCTTTGTTATATCCCTGTCAATATTGATCCATGGTTTATGAAATGAAGTATTATTTGACTCATGGAACTACTCCACAATACATGGAACCAAAAAATAAAATGTCTCTTAGGATCAAATCAGTCCAATACCCCCTTGCTTAGGGGATACTATTTAGGAAGAACTAGGATGGTGTTTTCCTAAGATGTCTAGAGAAAAATGATGCAGAAAAATTGAACTACATGATGGTGTAGTTGGAGGAAATTTTGGCAGAGATACAACATAACACAATATTCTCAGAGAGGGTTATTATTGGCCCACGTTATTTAGATATTCTCATACATTTCCACGGAAATTCCAAGAATTTCATAAGGCAGTTGGAACGGAAAAGAAACATGTTTTTACTCATCAAACAGTTTCAATTGAACATCCATTTCAACAATGGGGCTTTTATGTGATAAGGGATATCAATCCTAAATATTCCTAGTTTCACAAGTACATCCTGAGTGCAACAAATTATTTCACACACTGGACATAACCAATTTCTCTCAAAGTGGTAAACAAAAATCAGGTGATATCTTTCCTTGAAACTCACATTGTAACTAGGTTTGGTGTCCCAAAATCATTATTTTTGATAATTCCAAATATTTTTCTTCATTGAAATTAACTAAGTATGTGCTTGAAACAAATATCAAAATAAAATATCCAGCCAATTATTATCCCCAAGGTAATGGACTAGTTGAATCCAAAAATAAAAATATGATAAAAATTCTAAAAGAGATTGTTATAAAAAAATCAAAGGAACTGTTACTTGGCCCTACCTAATGCCCCATGGGCTGACCGAGTAACACCCAAATATTCCCAAGGAAATTCCCCTTTCTTTATGGTATATGTATAGGAGGTTGTCTTGCCAACCCATACATTTCTACCTTCTCTACAATTATCTCAATCTGTCAAAGAAAAATAATTTCCAGTAATGCAATAAAGACTAAATATGATGCTTAAGTTGGAAGAAGATAGGGGGAAATATAAAAATAAATTAATGCAACATCAAGAATTGCTCAAAAGATGGTTTGACAAAGCCTCGGTAGGAAGTAAATATTTTGAAGAGGGAGATTTGGTTCTTAAACTGGATAAGGTGAATGAGATGAAAGGAAATCATACTAAGTTCCAAAAGAAGAGGTTAGGCCCATACCAAATTCATGAAATATTGGACCAGGAACCTTCCAACTCAGAAAATTGTAGGGAGACATTGAGGAGCTCCATATCAATGGTCAGATTCTCAAGAAATATTTAACTTAATCACCTTTGGTGATCGAGTTTTGTACATACTAGATTTCTTTGATTTTGTTACCTTTCTTTCCAATATTTGCAAATCCCTTTAGAATTATCATGTACAATTTGTCAGTTTTCTGTAATTAATTTGCTCATTTCTTTCCTTGATATGGTGCTTGTTGATTATTTTTCAGTATGTAGATTCTGACAAAACATCCAGACTGCATATCAAGATTAAAATCAGGTTCCTTCATAAGTAACTTTTCAAGTGTCTAGAAGTGAGAAATTTACCTTGAAAAATTACTTAAAATCCAAAGAGCACATGATATGGCTAGACTTAATGGGAAATATTGGTATATTTCTGTTTTAAAGAAACCCCAGGTTGAGAAAAATAAATATCAATATGATTTCTCCAAATTATAGGTCATCTACACATGTGTGATCACTCTCATACTTAGCTTCATGGTTTTCAAAGCAAGGAACGGTAATGACCATAGGTTTTCCTTGGAGTAATAGTTGTGAAATATTTTCACTTTGCTCAAATATAAGAAACATGATATAATTTTCTCACAACCGACCCATAAGGACAAAATACTAACTGGGCCAACATATACAAAAAATTCTCGTATCACCCACTTCCTAAATTCCCATGTTTCAAAAGAAATACATATATTACAAATCTATAAGAGAAAACATAAAATCATGATAGAAAGGAAGTTGAAAGCACCATAAGATTGTGTCGGAAGTACAAGTAAACCTGGTGGGGCTATGGACGTTCGCTGGAAGCAACGATATGATTGTATTATACTGAGGAAACTTTGTCAAGGTTATGGATTCTCACTGGAAATGAAACAATTCCAGGAAAAGAGAGATGAGGAACAAACATTGGCATTAAAAATAGTCAGGAGCACTCCTTTGTGCTTTCAGGATCTCCCAATATTCTTGTGTATGTATTGAAATTAACAAAATTAAATACATATCATCTCATAGAAATTACTCAAATGAACATATAGGTTGTTCTAACTATTCCATATCTCAGTAAAAAATATTGATGATGTGGATTACATGGTGTAGATATTCCTATAGATTTATATAGACCTTGAATAAAACAACTAATATAATATAGTGGTGAATTTAAAGACAAATATAATTGGTTCTTCCCAACAAGTCACCATTTGTTTTTCCCCCACATCTACCCACATAAATTCTCTGGATCAGATAATTTTAATGGGTCCCCCTATGGAAATTTTTCGAAAAAGAATTTCATCACTACTAAATAGATTTGGTACTTCTACGAGAACTATTATTTATATATATGAAATCTCTAAATTAAATACAAATAGCTATATTGATTGTAAGTCTTATGAGTTCCACTTATATTGTGGCTAGATCCTTCATTGAATATTAGAGATAATATCTTTTTGGAAGCCTTCCTAGGATCAGAAGTAAAATTTTCACTCATACGACCAAGCTCAAGGGATATCAATACTTTTCTCATTGGTAAATCTCACTCAAGAGAAAAATGCATGTCATTACCTTCTCATTTTCCAAAGCCCAAAAGTCAATAGGTCATCGGGTTTTCTCTATTGGAAAATAGTCATAATGTGTAAAGTTAGGAGTCTTGTTATGTATTGAAGTTTGAAGACTAGGAGTCTTCAAAATCTTCATTATTGACTTTTATTCCATTGGGATAAACCATTTACCTTGTACATTCTTGTTTCTCGAAAGGAAATTTCTTGATTTATTTTTTCTGATAGTACGTGTCCCTATCTCAATGTAAAACCCCTATGCAATAACTTGTGTCAAGAGTTGATTGGTCCACAGATATTGGTGCAAGTACGTCAGGGTCTAAATCAAATGGTTAAGCTATTAATTATTTGATCACACTAATTTGATCATAATATCCAAAAACTTTGTGATTCATTAGTTGGTTTAAAGATAAAAGATATCTTAAATTGTTTTTCACATAACACCTTCTTTTGAGAAACACTTTTTCAAGGTATAGAATATTCCTTCGGTGAATCCTTGCTAAGAAAATAACTAGCACAGCCGCTAACTTGCGGCTGAGAACGCCGAAAGGTGTCATCTGAGAACGCGTGCCCCCAATATAAAACAGTTGTGGTAATCCATCTGTGGCAATATGAAACGTTTGGCTGCATTAGGTTGATAAATGGAACGCATGGGCATCAGACGGCTGGTTTAGAAGCAGAACGTGGGCATTTATTTAGATGCCATGGTTTAATCCTACTTTATCATTTAAACGTGGAAATTACATATCCTTACAGTAATTTTTTAATGTGATTAGGTAAATGTTAAAAAGTAAATGTGTTAACGGATGCCTTGATAAATGCAAGAAAGTTATGAACAATAAATCTGACCCATTGATTTTGGAGGATGACTATGAATATGCCAGCATCTTCAATGCATAGCCATCAGATTAGGGTTTAAGGTTAAATAAGGCTAAAATATCATTAATTGTGCCCATTGTCAATAGGTGTACGCCTTTCGACGTAATTAGCAATACATCAAACCTTTTCCTAAATAAATTTTCCTGAGAGACTCTTTTCTGAAAACCTTCCTTCCCGATAGCATGTCACAATACGAAACCATCAGAGAATCACCTTCCTGAAAACTTAATGTATCCTAAGCTTTTCCCAATGGCTCATTTTTATGAAAAACCTTGTTTTTGAAAAATAAATCTCCTGGTAGGCTTATCAAGAGAAATCCTTTCCGAAGGTAAATATTCTCGAGCTTCACCTTTCCAAAGATATTTGTCCCAATAGATTCTTCATGAGGTACATTAATGGCGATGTACAGTTGTGTTATGTCATGGAATTGACCCATTCAAAACAATCAACATGAAGTGTGTGAAACTACTAAGTGAATTCATACCTAATTAAAACTTGAACACATATTGATTATCATTCATTTGAAGGTTATTGCAAAACAATACTTGTGTTATTAAGTTGTGTAAGAAATATTGAGAAATTCTATGCATTGTCCAATAATTCATTGTAGCGATACTTGTTGTTACATTCTCTTACTCATAGTTTTTATCACCCTGCAGAATGTCGAAGCTTGAGGTCCCAAAATCTATTAGAAGAAGAAGTCGAGGAGCTATTGAAAATCCACTTATACAAATGAAGACCCAAGAAACTATGTTTCTTGTAGATACTCAATACCATGATGGTTTGAATAACTACGTCACATGGAGTGAAATGTATGAAATTTTCCAAAGGGGAAATTTTATGCCCAAGGATGAAGACTTGAATGTATATCAAAATATCTAGAAAAGTGTATTATATGATATAGTAGCTAGACCGGCCTTGATGTCATATACAAATGTGAAGAAATGGGTGTTTTCCCATTTAGAAAATAATTCATGTGCTATACTAGATGAAAATAAATAGCCTATTTCTTCTCTGAAGACTGAAGACATCCATATCCAGTACAAGAGACCAATTCCCATTTAACCTACTAATTTTGTATTTATATATAATTTCACCGAGGAACATGAAGCTGAAGAAGAATAAATTGAAGAATGGTGGAAAGAAGAGGAAGATTTCTCACCCAAAGGAAGCAAAGTGTTTCTCATGCACCACATGAAAGAAACCTACAGGTTCTTGTCTTCCCTGATTTGCAGAGTGTATGGGGAAGAGATCAACATCCATTTTAAAAGAGAATGTACTCCCATGTCCTACTATGTAGAAGACAAGGGACACATCTTCAACTGGGCACTACGTTTGTCAATCAACATATTTGAGATGAAAAAGAAGGCTCCTACCCTCAAATTGCCAGGTTTTTTAATGTTTTCATATTTAATTGATGTTGTATGTGAAAAAGTTCATTTTCTAGCGATGGGATGGGAGTGGAACTATACCCTATTTCCAACTTATACTTACTTCTTCCATCTCTAGGAAGATATTTATAGGGAACATGTATATAATATTTGTGAGCATTTTCTTATACCTTTGTATGCCCTCATTTACAAACAAAACCCTTTGATAATATCAGTTGAATCCATGAAATACCTAAAGGAAATTGGGGAATGGTTTTTTGGCAAGTACTATACTTATATACAAGTATTTGGAAGCTCTGGTACCCCTCACCCTTTACCAAAATTTATACCCAAGCAGTTGCTTATCCGAGAAGTAGAATATCAAATGGTAGAAGTTGGGATCA
>JASDQU010209888.1:53880-70105 GCA_032191745.1 Picea mariana
CCCAACACCAAACTCGCGCCAAACTCCATTTGTAAACCAAATCCACGCGCCCCCCTTTCCACACAGCATGTGGTCATATAACATATCGCATAAAACCGTGGGTGTAGTCCACAACCCATTTCCCGCGCGCGCACAAACGGTCTCATAGCAGGGTCATATGTAACAATGGATAGAACCGTGGGTTCAAATGGTAAAACCCCGCGCGAATAATATGTAAACAATGTTACATATAATATATGGTTTCAAAACGTGCGCCAACTGTAATATATGCGGTCACATGTGATATACAATGGAACCTCGGGGTATAAACACACCACCACGCTCGTTTGAATGTGTTTTGGGTCCTATGTGGCCACCACCGAAACCGCGGGTCAAAATGTTAAACAACACCGCGCATATAATAAAATGGTAATGGTCACGTAATTGCATTGGAACCGGGTTCCAATAAACCACAAACTCCCGCGTTATACCCATTGTATAGTGGTCATGTGGGATTCGCATAAGACCGGGGTCTGACTTCTGTTCAAAACCCAAACTTCGCGCCGTTATAAACGGATACCATGTTACCATACCCCGCGCGGTTACATAAATGGTTACATTGTTACACAACCCCCGCGCGGTTATATAAATGGTTACAATCCATATGGAAAAAAAAAAATTGGTTTATAGTTATATACCTCTGCGCGCAATCCATTGAATGGTAAGGTCATATGAAACAATACGACCATGGGCTGGGGCTAAGCCCCAGCACGACCATGCGCCAAAATACCATATAGCAAAGTTTAAATAAAGGTTTAAACACATAGCTGTTAAGTACCATGGCACGGCGCGTTGGTAAATGGCACTTTGTTAAACCTTTGAAATGTGGGCGAGGTCCGCGGGTCGAACCCCACGGACCCACAAATTTTTAATAAACCAAACAAATGACAACAGCCAATAACCGGGCGCCACGTGGCAGCCCTTGATTGGGCCACGTGGCGCCTTTCTATTCACCAATTATAAGCCACGTGTCACAATTTAATTCGTCAAGCTGCCAACAAACCACAAACCACCACGTCAGCGCTGCCACTCAGTTGCCACGTCACCAGGCCACGCGGATGCTGACGTCAGCATGTGCCACATGTCACCCTCTCAGTGGTGACACGTGTCACTTTCCAATTGGTCCGAACGTGTGTTGAAAATGCCAAAAATGCATGACACGTGTCACGCCCAGGAGATTCCATGTCATCGTACGGATGTACGGCCTGCCACGTCAGCTGGACGGCCTCTGCCACGTCAGCTGTACGGCCTGCCCAGTCAGCATCAAAATTTTGCCTGTTTGGCCCGGCGAACAGATCGCGATAACTTCTCCATACGGACTCCGTTTGTGAAAGTAAATATATCGCCGGAATCAGGAGAATGAGACGGACGCAATGGCACTATTTTTGTTGCATTCCGAGCACTTTGAAAATTGAGCAAATTTTAGACCCCTGGTCCAGATTCTGATCACTCGTGAGGAGGTAGTTATCGTGCTTAACGATTTCCATACTGGAGCTTTTGGCGATCATTTGTCTGGTTTGGCGACAGCCCAAAAGATTCTATGAGCAGGTTACTTCTGGCCGACACTTATCAAATATTGTATAGAATCAGTCAAGAAGTGCCATCCGTGCCAAATCTTCTCTCGAAAGATGAGGGAACATCCCGCTCCCATGTTTCCTGTCATCACAGTTGGTACCTTCACCAAGTGGGGTATTGATTACACTACTTGCAACCCCCCTTCAGTAAGGGGGCATCACTATATCATCATAGCTGTCGACTACTTCACAAAGTGGGTGGAGGCTATGCCAACATTTAAAGATGATGGAGAGACTGCAACTCTCTTTTTATTCAACCAGATCATAGCAAGGTTCGGCATCCCAAGAGAGATTGTTACTGACCATGGCAGTCACTTTTAGAACCAAATGATGACCGAATTAACATCAAATCTTGGGTTACGGCAAGAGAATTCATCACCCTACTACCCCTAAGCCAATGGGCATGTGGAAGTTGTAAACAAAACCCTTAAGACCATTCTACAGCGAACTATCAACTCAGCCAAGTCAAATTGGCATTTGATGTTATACTTGGCATTATGGGCTTACCGAACATCTATTAAGACTGCAACCTATTTCTCACCTTTTCAACTCATTTACGGGCTGGAAGTAGTCTTTCCCATCGAATGTCAGATCCTGTCTCTAAAATTGGTAGTACAATTATTTTCGGACACTTCTCCACTTGAAGAATGGTTAGTATACCTTAAGCAGCATCATGATGCAGCCCTGGCCAACAAGACGCACAAACATAAGGTCAAGTGTCAATATGATAGGTCCGTTCGTCCTCATATTTTCTCTGAAGGTGACCTTGTCCTGGTCTATGACCAAGATAAGGACCCCCTGGGGGCAGGAAAATTCAAACCTATGTGGTTCTGACCTTTCATCATAAAAGAGGTATTAAAAAAGGGTGCCTATCGTCTGGTTGATTTCGAAGGGAATTCTTTGGCGGAGCCTAGAAATGGGCTCTACCTCAAGAAGTATTACTCATAGGCAGGTCACTGTGGGTAACTTTTTGTAACATATGTATAGTCTTTGTACTATTACTTTTTAGTTTCTTTTAAGTGTTATGGACATATCATTGATGTTATCCTTCATCAATATGGTAGATGTCAAGTGATTTTGAGGTGTTCGTTGAGTATGCAGACGGTGCTAGTCGACACACTCAGAGGCTTGCCTCCGCAGCTTGGGTAATCTTTACACCTCAGGGCCAGTTGTTACCCTCCGGAGGTATATGCTTAGGTGACACCACAAATAATGTCGCCGAGTATAGTGCATTTATTGAGTTTCTTCACGACGCTTTGTCATTGGGTATCTCTCATCTCTGGGTCTATCTCGATGCTCAACTGGTTGTGTCTCAGTTAAATAGAGTATACCGGGTTCATGATCCAACTTTACACCGACGATTCCTTAGGGTACGTCTCTTAGAACGAAACTTTGATTATATTATATATTTTCATGTTCCCAGGAGATTAAATCAAGTTACAGATACTCTAGCTAATCAAATTTTAGATTGGCATCTTGCACACATATGAAAGAACATTGACATAATCATGTAAATACACTTTTGCACACATGATCCATAAGACACAAAAGACCAAAAAAACATATATAATATCATAAAGTAACCAGAGTACATAGATGGACACAAGTGCCTCAAAAATAGGACCAATAACAAGTCATAGGGCTTATGCCCTCAAAAAATATATACAAGTAGTGCTCGTGGCATGTAAAATGTCTAAATAGGTTCAGGGCCTATGGGCCCTGTTATACTGGTCCACGGTATGGGCTAAATGCCTAAACAATCGGACCCACGTCCGAGGTGCCCCCACTACATGAGGTTGCATGGATGGTGGCAGATCCTCAATCTCTACCATCGGGACTGTGCGAGTGAGTGTAGTAAAGTTCCGCTCAACTCGTCTAAGTACCCTCTTAGCATCCCCGGTTGGGAGGTCTCCTACTACTGTTGGTCCCACGACAGCGGCAGCTGTGGCCCCTGGTCGAGGACAACGCCTGTTCCTTGCATAATCGACAGGTCGCACTGGTCCCACATCTGCATGCAACAAACATATATCCGTCAAATACTCTGGCATATAAAAGAAAATTATATATATAACAAAACGACATAAAAATTACATATACAACAAAAAAAACTACAAAGGTGGAGACTTACCCATCTCCCCTCGCTCCTCACCATGAGGCACGAGTATCTCAGGATCTCTCGAAAAGTCTATCCCTGCATATTGGTAATCCTCGATCACAGGGATCTGTCGTGATAGCCATGCAAAAAATTCATCATCGAAGGACTCGGTGTTCCTTCCACCACCCTGTCCTGGCAGTAATATTGCCCATCTACATACAACAGGAAAAGAGGCCTGATGTCCTCGTACCACTACCTGAGGACTAAATCTCAGAACTCTCTCGAAAAAGAATGAACACAAAATACTCCCGAACCTGAAGTTCCTCTATGTCCGCTGCCAGAAATCTTTCAATTGCCTCTTCATACACTCCAGCAGTGTAGTACTCCAGTCTAAAATTTGTGCATTCAAGCACTAGACATCACAGTTCATCTGTGCGTGGGACACCTGATGCAAGGCCACTGAACCGATAATCCAGCCAATGAGAAATAATATCACTTGCAGTGACAGGCTAGTGACCTTGCTTATGGGCACCTGGCAGCTCAAACGGTTTGTCCCATCCTCACAGTGCAGGGCTATCAGTTCCTCTATGTTATGCAGCCCGGATGGAAACGTCTTGAAATTGACTAGTTCCCCTCTCCTTGAGAGGCCAGTCAAAAAGTAGATATCCTCGGTGGTGGGCACCAGTGATTTCCCCTCTAGCATGAAAGCCTCTGCATCAGGGTGCCAATAGTCAACCAAGGMATTCAGTAGCCTCGGTTGTGCCTGCATAAATGGACATAGGAAGAACTTTAKCAAACCACATTGCATTAATGAAGCCATGGCATTCGGATCTCCCGCAACCAACTCACCAACTTCTTCGTGCTCCCTTTCCCTCCATTGGACATACATCCTGCCAAMACAACAAAGTTCAGGAGGGTGAGTGAGTGCCTTTTTGATTTTTTGTCTATGAAGGGAGGTCCACGCGTGCTGTCCAGGTGACAGTCGCGTGTACACACGGGTAGGTTTTACCCTGCCCAAGTGTACACACGGTCTGTCCAGAGACAGCTTGCATGGACCTAGGGCCGACCTTTTAAAGGTCGACACCCACCCAAAAAATGAAATGAAAAGAAAAAATCAAGAATTGAATAGCTAGATAGGGGAGTTTGTACTTACTTGGTCCATACAGAAGTTCATTTCGTCCATTGTAGCTCTCAGAATCACCGTTTTTATCAAAGGGGGTCTTTTGGCTCCAAAGTCAATTTCAAAATCAGCAATGGTGATAATGAGCTGACAGCTTCTATTTATATACTTTTTGGCCTCTTTTTGTCACTTGTTTGGCCTCCCTTATCATTTTCTTTATACCAAAAACCATTTAGAGTGATTCAGGAGTTATAGGGGAGGGATTTGATCGAGTATTGGGACATTTTTTTTGAGTTTTGAGTAAATTTTGACGGTCCATAAAAAAAAATCCGATGATCAACTTGAGCATATAGGTTAGGTTTCTACCCTGATTTTTGTATCTCGTTGTCTTTTTCATTTGCCATAGGATTGATCCCATCAGATTGTGACACAGAACTATMATTTCTTCTTTAGAAGTGTCGCAACTTGGTGGTAGAGCCTACCAAAACATGGATGCCCTAGGTAGATCATGGTTGCATTATGGTATTCATGATGTCTCTACAACACTATAGGCTCGTGAGTCCTTGCAGTTTTTCCTAAATACGAGTTTGAGCCTCATTTSCATGATTCTTCTTCRCTCTTAACCTCACCCTCAGGACTCCCAAAATATAACGGGTCTTCTTTTAATCCCTTTTCAGACCCTCTAAATATGAAAAKATTGTCGAGTGATCTTGTGGCCTTTCATGCTCGTTAAACTGAAATTTGAAGTCACGTCTGTCTGGCAGTAGTTTACCCCTTTTTCRGTCCRGATGGTCAACTGTACGAACAAAGGTATACTCTATGGAACTTCATMTCTATAGAAGAGTACTCTCAGGTATAATTTTATCTCTTTTTCGGGCCTGAGGGACTAAACTTACGAAGAAGGAACCCCCACGGAGTCCATAGTTAAGCTCTTTTCAGACTACATAAAATTGAAAAGATTGTCGAGTGACCTTATTCTTTCACACTCGTTAAATTGGTTCAGAAGAACATTCCTGACAGAGTCCATAGTTAAGCTTTTTTTAGACTCCTTAAAAATGAAAAAATAGCTGAGTGATCTTGTCCTTGTCACACTCGTTAAAATGGTTTTGAATCGATGTCTAATCGGTGCTAGTTTACCCTTTTTCGAACCGACTAGACTATCTTCGAAAAAGGTACCCCAATGGAGTCTCCTTTTATGTTCTTTTAGACTCTCTAAATATGAAAAAGTACCGAGCTTACCTTCTATGGGCTCGTTAAACTTACATCGAAGGACGTTACCATTATGTGTTTTATTAACCGCATTTGCATACCTTATACACCAGCCTTGTTACAGCTTGCTTCTGTGTCTTAACACCCTTGGCCCCCAGAGGATTTTTCCTCAGTATCATTATTATGAACATCAGTCTTGCCCTTGTGCCTTGAACTTGTATGATTGCAACACTCATTCCTCCTTTGTAACATAATATTCCTTTATTCTTTTTCCAAAACTATTGAAAAGGACAAAAAAATCAAATATACCCCAAAAAGAGGAAGGGAAAAGTATTTTCTTTATTGGCAGCATAATGAGTCGCCCTTGGATAAAGCACATCTATCCATTTTTTCATCAAACCCTGGGATCTAATATGACCTTAGGAAGTTGTTCTCGCTACATAGAGTTGTGTCCTCCCTCGTTTGGTTATTCTTCCAAACATATGGAGAGTTTGCGTTGCCTCCTGCCTCGTAAAATTATGTTAATGCCATGCTGCGTGAGTCTCATCATTTGTCATGCTATTGTTTAAGGGAAGTTTGTCACCAAGGCTGAGTCGGCCCCTCTACATTTTTGTCTCTTTCCCTCATGCCTGGCCATCCTAAATGTCCAATCAAGCCTTCCGTCTAATCATCAAGTCCATGACTGACGAGCCGTCGAAGACCTCTGGATAGTGTAGTCGTACACTCATATTACACTCCTACATGATTTTGGAAGATTTTGAAGTTGTTGCTCGAGCTCTGAAGACCTCATCTCGAGCCATCAAGCCGAATCAGCTTCTGGAAGATTGATACTCTATATGTATATCTTTCTGATTTCGAGATGTAGCTCCGTTGTGTATTGTTCGTGGCTATTCTTTATATAGTTATATGACATGGATCTATAGTGTATTTGATTAGTATCCATGATTCTATTTTATCCCGAGCATGGTTATGCCTGCCTCGATGAGACATTTGTTATTTTTCAGATGGCGCCTCTCGGTTCCTGATCCTTGGGCTCAATCGTTCGGCACATCAGTAAAGATTGGTAATGTATTTCGGCCATCAGATGCTCTTCTGACCTCACACATTAGGGGTCATCTGTTATAACTCTAAATTGCACCATACATGCTTACCTAGCATCAGGCCATCTCATATCCCTTCTTTGTCAAAGCACTGCTAAAAAACTCTTTGAAAATCCTCTTTTATAAAGGCCCACGTGCCCTACTCCATTATTGCACGTGTGTACACGCTGGCTGACCCAAAACAACCTGCGTGGACCGACAAAAGCACGAAAAAAGGAAATTTTTTGATGGAACACAAAAGCTATGGGTGAGTTAACTAAAACTCCTGGCCATGCATGGCCGAGGGTTCATCCAAATACCTAGCTCCTTCTAGCCTATAAAATAAGGGGTAGGGGTCCCATTTGGAAGGGGGGGAATATAGAAAAGAAAACCTACCCATTTACGTATTCCCATTGTCCCAACCCTTTAGCCTTTCCTTGTGCTAGAGGATATACAAAGAAAAGAAGTTGGAGGACAGTCGAAGAGGAGCCCAGGATCAGGTTCGTGGAGCAGTGGCCGATATCAGCTTTTGTAAGTTGACTCATTCAAAGTAATAAAGAAAATTCTTTTCCCATCCCAATTCATGAATTGTTTATAGTTTGATCAGTATATGTTTGGATTTCTAACCCGTTAATATATAAGTAGGATGCATGCGTAGTTGTTGCTTGTCTTGTATGCAGGTTAGTTTTGGAAGGAGTATTGCAAACAAGTAATCAAGTACAACGGAGGATCGACATCAAACGTTGGGAACGAGGTTATTTGATCTTTCCATGCATTTACTAAGAAAAGGGGATTTAAATCTAGGGATGAAGGTAGAAAGTAGTTTTTGTTCAGTCATATCTGCATGCAAAGTCTAAACCCTATTTTCTAGTCTATAGGGAGATTTCCCTCACAACAAGGTGACGTGGTGAAATCATGCCACCCAGAAGGTGGAGAGAAAATCCAGAAATGGAAGAAGAAATGGGGTGACTCCGAGCAAGATTGGACACCATGGAGACAACATAGAGGAGATCACCAGACACTGGATATATCAGTGAAGCTGAGGGCGAAGAAATAGAAGAGGTCGAATTAAATTATGCAGAGGATGTTTCACAAGACCACTTAATAAAATTTGTTTCAAAGATAGGAGCCAGAGCAAGAATAGAGGTATTGATGTATGAGGGCAATTTAGAAGTCGAAGAATTGTTAGGTTGGGTATGTGCTATGGACAAATACTTCAATTACGAATATATCGAAGACAACAAGATGGTGAAGCATGCAGTGACAATACTGAAAGGTCATACAACATTATGGTGGGATGAACTGCAAGTTGAACGCAAGAGAAATGGTAAGCAAAAAATTAAAAATTGGGATAGGATGGTAGCTAAGATGAAAGCCAAAGTTATCCTGAAGGATTACCAAATCAATATTTATAGAAGATTGCAGACCCTGAAATAAATAGGTTTATCAGTGAAGGAGTACACTGAAGAAATTTACCAACTAAACATCAGGTTTGGACAGAAAGAGAATGAAGATGAGAAGATAGCCAGGTATATCAATGGGCTCAGATATGAAATACAAGAGGATATCAGCATGATGTTTGTCAGTAAATTCGAGAATGCCTATCAAGCAGCCTTGAAAGCTGAGGAAAAATTGGCTAGGAAGAAAAGACAATGAAGCAGCAGAAGAATTTCAAGCAGAGGCAAGGGAACCAACAGAGAGAAGTTCTAGAAGTTGAAGCCTAGAGATGACAAATAACATAGTCACCATGAGAAAGGTGGAAGTTATACAGAAGAACAATATGGAGGAATAAGTTCTTTTTCCATGGGTAGAGGAAGAGGAGGAGCCATAGGAGGCGTAGTTAAATGCTATATCTATGGAAAAGATGGACACAAATCTTGGGAATGTCCTGACAGAAAGAGTGAAGGAGGTGGAGAAGCACACATTGCCGAAGCATAGAAGCATGTGGAAGCAGAAGCAGCAGAAGGGGGAAAGAACCTCATGATGAGGAAAGTTCTTCTTAAACCAAAGAATGATGTAGGGGAACCAATTCAGTGAACAATTTTGTCTAGAACTGCTTAGAAGACAAAAGACAAAGTTTGCAAGGTGATCATAGACAGTGGGAGCACTGACAATTTGGTATCCACAGAGATGGTGGAAAAGTTGGAGCTGAAGTCAACTGCACATCCAAATACATACAAGGTATCGTGGTTGCAAAAAGGACATCAAGTCATGGTAAGTCAACAATGCCAAGTTGAATTTAAAATAAGAGGTTACAAAGATGAAATATTATGTGATGTAATTCCTATGGATTTATGTCATATTTTATTGGGGAGGTCGTGGCAGTATGACCAAAAAGTTATTCATGATGGGAGAAATAATACCTATACCCTAAAAAAGAATGGTAGGACACATATGTTGTTACCCATAGAAGACAAAGAAAAAAAGGGCAGAAGCTAGTTCAAGCATACTTCTCATGAGTGGGAAGGATTTCTTGAATGAAGTCAAGAAGGAGAAAGAAATGAAGTTTGTTGTAGTAAGGAAGCCTAGAGTTATCCTTACAAACACTTATGTGGAAGATTTGCCTATAGAAATCCAGGAGTTGTTAGAAAACTTTGTTGATATAGTAATGGATGAGTTACCACACTCATTGCCACCTATTGGGAGCATAAGCCGTCATATTGACCTTATTCCAGGAGCTAGTTTACCAAACAAAGCAAATTATAGGTTGACACCTAGAGAGAATGAGGAAGTCAAAAATCAAGTCCAGGAGTTGTTGGATAAGGGGTTAGTCAGGGAAAGCCTAAGCCCATGTGTAGTACCAACTGTATTAATTCCAAATAAGGATGGAGGATGGAGAATGTGTACAGATTCTTGAGCCATCAACAAGATAACCATTAGGTATATATTTCCTTTATCGAGGATGGATGATTTGATGGATTGTTTGAGTAGAGCAAGCTATTTATCCAAGATATACTTGAAGAGAGGATGTCATCAAATAAGAATGAGAGAGGGAGATGAATGGAAACAACATTCAAGACAAATGAAGGATTGTTTGAATGGTTGGTCATGCAATTTGGGTTTACAAAAGCACCAAGAACATTTATGACATTGATGAATGAAGTGTTGAAAGACTACATAGGAAAATTTGTCATAGTATATCTGGATGACATATTAATATTCAATAAGACAAAAGAAGAACACTTAAGACATCTGAAATCTAATGCAGGTGGATATTGGTGGCCACCCACCTTTTTCGACTGGCTCAAAACAGTTTTCTAGCAAATTTGGCAATTTACTATTTTTAACAGGTTTTAACTTATAGGGCCATTTTGAGGGATAAATGAAGGTTTTTCAAGATAGAGGTTCTCAATGATAATAGAAGGCATGATTGATCCCCCAAAATGAATCTCCTCAATGATACCTTTCCAACGAGCTATCACACGCCTAAAACAGAGATCGTATGCAAACGTTACGACCCCGGGAAGTTGATGTACTCACTTACCCAAACGAGGCCCACATGACTTTTGGCGCTTCATATCCTAGGGTTAGGTTTTTGGATGTCCAACGTTTTTGGCATTCTTTCTTATTGTAAAAGTTCCTTCAGAGCCTCATTGTAATCATCTTCTTGTGAATGCGAGTAGTTGTCACATCTCTTCTCAGAGATAAGCTGCCACCATTCTAGCGAGTCTTTCACTCTGTATTTTTACAGTCTCTGTACATTTATTTCATTAATAGAAATTGTGTATTACTGTATCTCTGTGTTTATGGTTGCATCTATGATATATTTGTGTTATATTATTGATTATATACGATATCTCTGTACATTTCTTTATTATATCTCCGATCTCATTTTGTGCCAAAAATAATCTGTATCAGTGGTATCAGAGCAGGTTGTTCTTGATCATTTTTTTTTTCAGTGCATGTCCCTGATGAGGTCCGCGTATAGAAAGTTGGGTCTCGATCTTGTCTCTCTTGAGGAAAATCACTCTCACACACCCAAGAAAACCTCAATGGCAGAAGAAAAGAAAAATGACGAAGCAGACGATCCTATCAGTTCGTTGCTTGAGCAAGCTCTCACACAACAGAGGGATGAAATGATGGAGAATTTTTCCCACATCCTTCAATTCCTGCCGATAGAAATACGTGCATCTTCATCAAGAGGCCACTTTGAAGGCACCTCGCCTTTCAAGGTACAAGTTAATTTTGATATTCCTGTATTTGAAGGATAGATAGATGCAGAGGCCCTAGACAAATGGTTAAATCTGCTAGAAGGTTATTTCTCTATTCACAAATTTTTCGACAAAGAAAAGATCACCTTCGCACTACTTAAAGATCGCCCCCATGTCAAACATTGGTGGGAAACTTATTGGGAGCAAAGTTCCACAGAAGAGTCTGAAATATATGGGGCCGATCCCACTTGGGTTTTTTTTGTGGATGCGATGAAGGAACAATATTACCCTATTGGCAACTATGAGGACCAGTACATGAGATGGACCACATTGCGGCAATAGAGGGGCCAAGCAGTTCTCTAGTTCACCAATACCTTCCATACCTTGCGCACCAAGCTGGGTATCAAAGACTCTAAATGACATTTGGTTCTGAAATACCATGGGGATCTACACAGATACATCCAAACTGAAATGGATTTTCTGGACATCTCATCACTCTGTGTTGCTTATCGATATGCTGTTAAAATCGAACAGAAATTTAAGCACCAGAACAAACGGGATTTTGGATTTGTAAAACCGAAAAAACCAAAGTATGACAAAGACAAATCTAACAAGAAGTCTCCCGAAAACCAGTCCAAGACACAGGAAAAGAAGGGTCATGTGAAGACAAAGAAGGACACCGGAAAATGGTGCGATTTCCACAAAATCCCATGGCACAACACCGATGAATATCGCTCAAAATAGTCATTGGTGGTCGAGATCAAAGACAAGGAGCCGAACCCTGATTTAGAATCCGATTCTGAAAATACTGGTAAAGGATAGATCATTGACGCAGACTCCACTACTATTGTCGCAACCACAACAATTCAACCAGAAGAACCAACAGATCCCGAAGAGGGGGAGTGTATTTTTCATTAACAGATGTGGGTGAAGGGGACCCCACTGCATTTTATTGTTGATAGCGGAATCCAGAAGAACCTAATCTCAATAGAGGTCATCAAACAGTTGGGATTCTCGACAACACCACACCTGCCACCATACAACATTGGGTGGCTTCGCCAAGGAAGAGATCTTCATCTCAACCAGCAATGTCAATTTTCATACGACATCTAGCCCTTCAAGGATGAGGTATTATGTGATGTTGCCCCACTGGATGTCTGTGATGTTCTCTTGGGCCAGCCATATATGTGAAAGGGCCATGTTGTTTATGAGTCTTGACCCCGTAGTGTCATTGTTACTTTGGGGGGTCATCTCTACAGAATACCCGAGGTAGTTCTGACTATTATTCCACCTAAAAAGTGCCACAAGGTAGAATACTGAAAAATTTAACTTCTTCACAATCTGTTCAAAAGGAGAACAGAAGGACACTGCAACCACTACAGCCTCGCCCCAAGCACCTTCTATCAAACAGACGCAGGTCGACAAGGCTATAGCAAAGCACAAATATTCCTTCTGCACACTGTCCTCTCATGTATCTTGACTTGTTGAACAGCCTCAGCCTCAACAGTTTCTTGACATACTTCCACAAACTAAGCAGCGTGATGTATCCAGCAATACAAGCAACTCACCAAGATGCAGATCCAGCAAACGCTTTTCCCTCTCCCCCGGGAAATCAAGGCAATGGATACCATTACTTCCTAAGGAGGGAGGATTGATCCAGGTTGATATCAGTGGCCACCCACCTTTTCCGACTGGCTCAAAATAGTTTTCTGGCAAATTTGGAAATTTACTATTTTTAGCAGGTTTTAACTTACAGAGCCATTTTGAGGGCCTAAATGAAGGTTTTTCATGATCAAGGTTCTCACTGATAGAAATAGGCATGATTGAGTCCCCAAAATGAATCTCCTTGACGATACCTTTCCAACGATCTATCACACGCCTAAAACGGAGATTGTATGCAAAAGTTACGACCCCGGGAAGTTGATGTACTCACTTACCCAAACGGGGCCCACATGACTTTTGGCGCTTCATCTCCTAGAGTTAGGTTTTTGGATGTCTAGGGTTTTTGTAATTCCTGGTTATTGTAAAAATGCCTTCAGAGCCTCATTGTAATCATATTCTTGTGAATGCGAGTAGCCATCACATCTCTTCTCAGAGATAAGCTGCCACCATTCTAGTGAGTCTTTCACTCTGTATTTTTATAGTCTCTATACATTTTTTTCATTAATATAAATTGTGTATTATTGTATCCCTGTGTTTATGGTTGCATCTCTGATATATTTCTATTATATTATTGAATATTTTTGATATCTCTGTACATTTCTTTATTATATCTCTGTTCTCATTTTGCGCCGAAAATAATCCAGATTAGTGGTATCAAAGCAGGTTGTTCTTGATCGGTTTTTTTTTTTAGTGCATTTCCCCGACGAGGTTTGAGTATAGAAAGTTTCATCTTGAGCTTGTCTCTCTTGAGGAAAATTTCCCTTGCACACCCAAGAAACCCTTAATGGTGGAAGAAAATAAAAATGACGGAGTAGACGATCCTATTAGTCTGTTGCTTGAGCAAGCTCTCACGCAACAGAGGGACGAAATGATGGAGAATTTTTCCCACATCCCTCAACGCTTTCCTATAGTGACAAGCGAATCTTCATCAAGTGGCCACTTTGGAGGCACCTCGCCATTCAAGGTACAAGTTAATTTTGATATTCATGTATTTGAAGGACAGATAGATGCAGAGGCCATAGAAAAATGGTTAAATTTGCTAGAAGGTTATTTCTCTCTTCACAAATTACTGACAAAGAAAAGATCACCTTCGCACTCCTTAAATCTCTCCCACGTGTCAAAAATTGGTGGGAAAATTATTGGGAGCAGAGTTCCACAGAGGAGTCTGAAATATATGGGGTCGATCCCACTTGGGTTTTTTTTGTGGATGCGATAAAGGAACTATATTACCCTATTGGAAACTATGAGGACCAGTACATGAGATGGACCACACTGGGGCAAGAGAGGGGCCAACCAGTTCTAGAGTTCACTAATACCTTCCATACCTTACATGTTGGGTATGTGTTATATTCTTTGCATGTGTGTGTGTGTGGGTGCGTCAGATACGAAAACTGCGTCTGATGATCCCTTCACCGAGAGCTCTGCCATGTGCATGGGGCGATTTCCTAGGGGGGTCCCAGGGGGGGGCATGTATGCCCCCCCCTGGTTATGCACAACGTTCGGCAACTGGCAGTAGCCCGGGGCAGTGCCCCAAAAATTTTTTTTGGGCGGTTTTTGCTATTTTTAGCGGATTTGTAAATTAATCCCGGATTAAGGGATTAGGGTTTTGGTATCTACGGAATACCTAAAAAAATTGTATATATTGTATGGTGAATGGTGAAATTTGATATAATGAAATTAAGAAAGGTTTTCCCAATTGAGGGTTTCCGGTATAAAATCTATGTGTACTCTGTGTATGAGCCATTGATTAATTTATGTATTGCTTAAGAATCTATATGTATTACTTTACTTCGCAGGTTTAAAACTTACATTGCACACCAAGCTGGGTATCAAAGACTCTGAACAACATTTGGTAATGAAATACTGTGGGGCTCTACACAGATACATCCAAACTAAAATGGATTTTCTGGACATATCATCACCCGGTGCTGCTTATCGATATGTTGTTAAAATCGAGCAGAAATTTAAGCACCAAAAAAAATGGGATTTCAGATCTGTAAATCTGCAATAGCCAAAGTATGACAAAGACATCCCTAACAAGCAGTCTCCTGAAAACTAGTCCAAGACACAAGAAAAGAAGGGTCACATGAAGACAAAGAAGGACATCGGAAAATGGTGTGATTTCCACAAAATCCCTTGGCACAACACCGATGAATGTTGCTCAAAACAGTCATTGGTGGCCAAGATCAAAGACAAGGAGCCGAACACTGATTCAGAATCTGATTCTAAAAATACTAGTAAAGGACAGATCATTGACACAGACCCCACTGCTATTGTCACGACCGCAACAATTCAACCAGAAGAACCAACAGATCCCAAAGAGAGGGAGCACCTTTTTCATTCACGGATGTGGGTGAAGGGGACCCCACTGCATTTTATTGTTGATAGCAGAAGCCAGAAGAACCTCATCTCAGCAGAGGTTGTCAAATAGTTTGGATTGTCAACAACACCACAACCGCATCCATACAACATCGGGTGGCTTTGCCAAGGAGGAGATCTTCGTGTCAGCTAGCAATGTCGATTGTCATACGGAATCCATCCCTTCAAGGATGAGGTATTATGTGATGTTTCCCCACTAGATGTATGTGATGTTCTCTTGGGCTAATCATATATGTGGAAGCGCCATGTTGTTTATGAGTCTCGACCTCGTAGTGTCATTGTTACTTTGGGGGGTCATCTCTATAGAATACCCGAGGTAGTTCCGACTATTATTCCAGTTAAAAACTATCACAAGGTAGTATCTCATACTGTAAAATTTAGCTTCTTCACAATCTGTTCAAAAGGAGAACAAAAGGACACTGCAACCACTATAGCCTCACCCCAAGCACCTTCTATCCAACAAAAGCAGGACGACAAGGCTACAACAAAGAGCAAAGATTCCTTCTGAACACCATCCTCTGATGTATCTCGAATTGTTGAACAACCTTAGCCTCAACAGGTTCTTGACATACTTCCACAAACTGAGCAGCGCGATGTCTCCAACAATACATGCAGCTCACCAAGACGCAGATCCAGCAAACGCTTTTCCCTCTCCCCTAGGAACTCAACGCAATGGATACCATTGCTTTCTAAGGAGGGAGGATTGATCCAAGTGGATATCGATGGTCACCCACCTTTTCCGACTGGCTCAAAATAGTTTCTGACAAATTTGGAATTTACTATTTTTAGCAGGTTTTAACTTACGGGGCCATTTTGAGGGCCTAAATGAAGGTTTTTCAAGATCGAGGTTCTCAATAATATCTGAAGGCATGATTGAGCCCCAAAAATGAATCTCCTCGATGATACCTTTCAAACAA